>VFFE01000133.1:8152-49318 GCA_008921705.1 Burhinus oedicnemus | reverse complement strand
TGCTGACGCAGGAATGCCTGGAGCACATGACTCAGGACTGCATCCAGGCGGGTCTGGAAAATCTCCAGAGAAGGGGACTCCACCACCTCCCTGGGCAGCCTGTGCCAGTGCTCTGTCACCCTCACCGTAAAGAAGTTTTTTCTTGTGTTTGAATGGAACTTCTGATGTTCCAACTTGTGCCCGTTGCCCCTCGTCCTGTCACTGGGAACCACTGAAGAGAGTCTGGCTCCATCCTCCTTCAACCCACCCTTAAGATACTTCTAAGCAAGAAGAAGGTCTCCCCTCAGCCTTCTCTTCTCCAGGCTGAAGAGTCCCAGCTCTCTCAGCCTTTCCTCCTAAGGGAGGTGCTCCAGTCCCCCAGTCATCTTTGTTGCCCTACGCTGGACTCTCTCCAGTAGTTCCCTGTCCCGCTTGAACTGGGGAGCCCAGAACTGGACACAGTATTCCAGTTGTGGCCTCACCAGTGCCGAGTAGAGGGGGAGAATGACCTTGCTCGACCGACTGGCCACACTCTTCCCTATGCAGCCCAGGATTCCATTGGCCTTCCTGGCGACAAGGGCACATTGCTGGCTCATGGATAATTTACTATCTGCCAGGACCCCCAGATCCTTCTCCTCAGCACTGCTTTCCAGCAGATCCACCCCTAGCCTATATTGGTGCCCAGCATTCTTCCTCCCCAGGTGCAGGACCCTACACTTGCTCTTGTTGAACCTCATGAGGTTCTTCTGTGCCCAGCACTCCAGCTCTTCCCTTCCCGCCCTGCCTGCGTGGGGCCAAGCTCAGCACTCGCCCCAGCGGGGGTCTCTCCAGAGGGGATGGATGTGACCCTGGCCTGCCCACGGGAGTGCAGAACTTTTGCCCGAGCCCTCCTGCTCCAGGGCACCCACAGCAGGTGGGGCAGGAGCCATGGGGACAGCATGGACCTTTGTCACGGTCACAGGCAGCAGGCAGGCAGAGGTGGCAGAGGACCAGTGTCACCGCCCAAGGGGCTGCCACACCAGGACGGCCAGGGTGGGGAGGGGGCACCAAGCCCTCCCCATCCCACCGGTGCGGCGGGCTGTGCCGGCCCTGGCTGCTGGCTGCGGGTGTGGGCAGCTCGAGTGATGCTTCTGTACGGCAAATCCTTCTTCCTCCAGGTCAAGATAAGCTGAGCCTGGCTTCCAAACAATGCCTATCGCCCTGCTTGGAAATCCCACCAAATGAGAGGAAAAGCTAGGTTTACACCATTAGGCTGGGTGGTGGAATAATGTAACCACATCATTATGGCAAACCATAATATCCAAAGTGAATTCTTTTTTTAAAATTTAAAAAGCTGTATTCCTAAAAACATTGTGGAACAAACTGGAAGTGACATCGCTGTCTCCAGCTTGGAAGAGGGGAGGCTGAGCAGAAGCACATGCGGGGAGAAGGAACTCTTGTCTTTATGTACTTCCATAGTCCTCACGGAGCTGATTGCTCACTTAGCAGCACGAGAAGATGGGATCGTTTCTGTCGTGTCTGTGATGGCGCTTTTTATTTACCCGAGGATCGTTATTGTGAAGAGGAGAGAATCGGAAAGGAACCAGCAATAACTGATCACCCCAGAAAAAGACTGAAGTAACTCAGGGTCAGACGTTCCTCCTCCAACCCGTCTCCCGCAGCGTCCTGCCTGGCTGCCATGCTCACAGGGCAGCATGGGGACCGGCTGCGTTTTCAGGCCAAGGTCAAGTTCGGAGCCAGCTGGTCAGAAATGCCGTCGCCTGGCCCCATGGCCGACGCACAGGTACAGGGGTACAGAGCCTCTGCCATCCCTCAAAGGCAACAAAAAAGGAAAACAAGCAGAGAGAAGGGACAAGTAAATGTACTACCAGCAAGGGATGCTCAGGGGTCCATACCTCCTCCCGTTCCACACCCCCGGCCTTTAGGGAACACTGCCCATCACCAGTCCTGTGTCACATTTGCATACTACACCTCTTGCAAAAGAGACAGCAAATCAGTATGGGAAAGAAGGTGGAAAGAAAAGGACAATCAGTGGCCGGGGCCAAGCTATTGAGCAGTGCTGGCTGCAGTCTCCTCTCGGGCATCTCCGTGCCTCTGGCAACTCTCAGGACACAGGTTTGGGAAGTGTGGTGACACGGGCATGAGGCAGCCTGGCATTGCCTGGGTACGGGGGAAGACAAGGAAAGGCTTCCTCATGAGCACCAGCACTATGGGAGCCTCCTCCTCAAAAAGACACTGGCAAATTGGGAACGGCAAGTGTGT
Source organism: Burhinus oedicnemus (assembly GCA_008921705.1). Lineage (NCBI taxonomy): Eukaryota > Metazoa > Chordata > Aves > Charadriiformes > Burhinidae > Burhinus > Burhinus oedicnemus. The sequence continues at coordinate 47,077 of VFFE01000133.1, read as the reverse complement.
GCCTTTGTGCCTTCGGACAGGTGTGTGTGGGTACCCATGCATGTATCTTCACCAAGACGTCAATTTGTTTCTTAAAAATATTGTCTGCCATCCTGTTGACTTTGCCTTTCATTCTCTTCACAGCTGTCACAGTATTTGCATGGCCAGGGGTACGTGAATCTCATTTTAACCTCAGGGGTCATGCCAAGCCCCCTACATCACGTTGGAAAGGACCCGCTTGTAACTAAGCGCAGAAGCGGGAGCTGAAGAATGGTTCGGAAGGGTTTAGGATATCTGCAGCCCAGAAGCAGCTCAAATGGCAGGTGTAAGTGTGGTAGTGGCAGGTTTGAGAGCTATAGGTAAATGATGTTTCTGGGATTTCTGGAAAATGACACGGCACTGCATCTGTCAGGATGTGCGAAGACACTAAGTCACCACGACACAGCCTTCTGGAGACATGTCAGCTCTAAGGAAACAAGAAAAGCAGTTTTTAAAACGCCTTAAAAAGTCTTTCCATCAGATTCTTTAGCTTTCAAAAAGCACTCTAGGACACCGTGCACTCAAGTAAGTGAGGTTTACTGCGTGCCTAAAAGCTGCAGCATCGAGCCTTGCCGAGAGCACAGAAGCACAGCTCGCAAAAGGGAATGCAGTCCGGGGCTTCAAATATACCATAGTTCAGGGGATCTGACGTCAGAGGGGGTGGATTTGCAGAAGGTCCGTGGGCAGACGCAGTTCCCTGGGGACAGGGACTGCCTTCCGCTGGGTGGCAGAGGCTGTCCCCGGCGCTGGGGGGGCAGAGCCGGGGCTGCCGGGAAGGGCTCTGGGAGCAGGGCTGCGGCACAGCGGGGAGGGCAGAGGGAAGAGGTCCTGCACCAGAGGCTCTCCTGAACTCCCTTTACCACAGCAGTGTTTAGAATGGCAATGAAACACCGGTTTGTGGTAAACGTTCTTTTCCTCAGGGCTTAGCCGGGTCACGCTTCCCTTTGGTGCTGGTGGAAGGCAGCAAAAGCTGCCCCTGCGCATTCCGGTGCCTCCATCATCCCCTTTTTTAGACTGCGGAATAGGGATGCTGCATTAAGAGTAAATGGACTACATTGCATGGCTGAATGGTTCAACACTGCCAGTTGTCTCATGACGAGCAGCTTCCGAGGCATTTCTGCACAGGACTGCCGCTCAGCCATCCCGGACGTGCAGACAGGCAGGGCTCTCTGCACGGCCGGTATTCCTGCCTGGATCCCTGCTTCTCCACGCCCTTTCAAGCCATCCACAGCAGCGCAGAGCTCTGTGCTGGGAGGACGTCCATCCCCCCCTCTGCCGCCCTGGGCTCTGCCCACAGCCACCCGGAGCAAACCGCAAGGACGTCCTGCGTCTGCACCCTCCCCGTCACCAGCCACCCCCCAACCCACTTCAGCAAATGCTGTTCTCTCAGGTGCTGGCTTATGGTGGTGGAGTCACGATAATTCTCCCAAAATGCAAACAGCCACAGAACTAAAGCAGGCTGAAAGAATGAGAGCTTGCTCTGTCGTCCAGAAATACAGATCTTTGATTCCGATCTGGCATAGAGAGAGATAAGCTTTCTTTCCTCTCAAGAGCAAGAAATGTAATTTCATAAAAATCTAAATGAGTCCACATCAAAGTCTGCCCTGCAATTCTGTCAGCATACGGGTATTATCATAGAATTATGAAGCCACAGAACTATAGGACTGAAATGTGCCACACGGGTAATGTACTTTTATATACACAACAGAAGCTGTTAACTTGATTGTTAATCTGTAAAGTGTTTCTTTCCCAAGGAGAAAACTGACTAAATTAGAGAGTCAGCCATCAGTAAATGCTCTCATGGATCTGTTCTTACATATGTGAGAAAATGTAGGGCAAAAAATGAGAGCAGCAGGAGCTGACTGCCCATGAAAATCAACCCTGCGAATGCTGGGCCTGAGATGGGTGTACGATTTGCACATCCAGAAACGTCAGATTGGGCCCAGAGAGATGATGGTTTGCTGAAGGTCAGGCAGCCAGTGGGGAACAACTCCCTTTAATAACCTACATCCACTGCTCCTGTCCTCCTCTTCTTTGAGTCAATGTATAAACGGAAATATTTGGGCAAGAGAAATTATATGATGTTATCCTTCCTCCGCTTTACTGTCAGCCAGAAACCCAAGGAGAGATCCTTTGGGTTGGGTTCAGCTCAGAGACGAGCACTGAGCTGAACACAAACATGCCAGCAAACCCCGGCTCCTTGGCTTCCCAGCCCGGGGGCTTGGGAGTGAGGAGCATCACTCTCCTGAGCCACCAACGCGGAAGCCCTCGTGTCCAAGCACAGCGCAGACGTGGGTATGCAAGTGGCTACCTGCTCATGAATGCGACGCAGCAGTGCAAAGGTCTGGTGTAGGTCCCAGCGAGGAAGGCATTCAGCCCTCTGAGGTATTTGATTAAAATGGCTTTTACTGAAGGGAGATAACAGAAGGAAAAAGGGGATGGTAGATAATCTCACATCCCGCCAGATTCAGAGGACGCCATGTGGTGCCGCATCAGCAGGACCTCTCGCCAGGGCACGGCACACCGTACAGATCCCATCCCTGCTGAGGTTTGCCAGCATAAGGATTTTCTTAGAAGCAAACAACTCTATTTGTCATTGCCACAATGAGCAAAGGGATGTCTATAAGAAGACATGATGCTTCCCTTCAAGATAAAGCTGAGGATGCACTGGTGGCACCACCCCCGGGTGCCGAGCGGGGCTGCCCATGCTCCTGTGCACCATCAGCCCGCAGAGCTTGTACCTGTCGCCCAGCGCAGCCCCACGCCGGCTCGGGACACCAGCTCGTCCGTCCGCAGCACTCCTCCGGTTAGAACCACCACAATGAGGTGTTTAAAGACACCAAACCCAGCCGGAGGTGTGCCGGTGGCAGCAACGGGCTGCAGCTGCTCCAGCCAGCTGCTGGGAACAAACTTTTCTTACTTGGTTGCAACTTCAATTCCTTCCCAAAACGCAGTCCCTTTGCTGCTCTTCTCCACATTTCTCTTGCAGCAAGGAGGTCAGCTCCCCAGGCTCGGCCTCAGCTACGCACGCACATACATTACAAAGATCCAGGTCCTGAGAAACGGGGAAAGCACCTGTTTCTCCTTCCTTCCTGGGTCACTCAAGCATGGGGAGGTTTATTGGATTTTTATGGTTACGTGGCTAATGGGCTGTCTGAGTTTTTCTGTCCCCAAGGAGAAGTCTCTTAAGTTTTGTCTGAGAAAAATTTCAGGTTATTAGTACATGTTTCGAACTAAAGTCCTACACAGATTCATTCCTCAATTCACATGTGAATTCCTACCATGGAAAAAATTACAGCTCTCTCCAGTGGTCTCGTCATCAGTCATGCCCTTAACCCTTTACTGAGACTTTTGGTGATAGCTAACGTCATCATGATCATCAAAATATTGCTCTTAGTTATGTTTCTCTGCTTACCTCTGGGGCGGCAGGTGGGTTCTGGCGTAGCTCATCCCTCCTGAGAGCTGCGCACGCTCACAGCTGACAGCGGGGAATGCGAGACTCCCGTCTACGAGAGCAGCCTGGAAATAAACCATCCATTATTGGTCTATGATTCCGTAAACATTTTCCAAGCAAGAAACAATGGTTTTTTTGGATAATTAAGGTTTAAGTCTGAAAGATTTTGGAAAATACTGATGTTTGGCATTCCGTGCCAGCCCTGGAGAGCTCTGGCATCGGCATGCTGCTGCTCCAACTCCACACAGCCCCAGGCGCCGTCGAACTGCGCAACTGGGGCGTCTCCAGTGATCAGAAATGTCTACCTTCACACAGCAAAGGCTATCTTCATAGAGAAAAATACTTTTTTTCCTTTCTTTGGGGAGTATTTGCACCTTTAGAAACACTTGCATCATTTATCTTTCTCTTTTGAAGGAAATTTTGAGAGCTCATCCGTTTTCTTTTAGAGTTATTTTCCCAGCTTTGGGATCCAGTAGAGCAGATACGGCTCTATCAGCTGGTTTCTACAGTCTTTGGAGCTGGTTATTGACGGAGGTTCCTGTCCTCGGAGGTCAGTCACAAAGTGAGCTGCCCTTGGAGAGCAGCTGGGTGAGCTGTTCCGCACTCACACCGATGCTGGCTCTGCAGAGCTGAGATTCAGTAAATATCTTCGGTTTTAGCAGCTGTTCCCCAGTACTAATTTTGCCATATGGTTCCTACCCCTATAATCAGGATCTATGATTTTGCATTTATATTTAAAGTAAAATTATCTTCTATCTGAGTGTTTACAAAGTTTACTACGAACAAAAACAGTCACAAGTCTGACGTAGAACTAAAGCACTTAATAAAGACCGTGGCGCACAACCACCGGTAAGGCTGATAATGCAAATAGAGTGCCCGTATAAAAACGCAACCATGACAAGCTGAATATATGCTATGGGACTTGTTCTTCATAAATTACCAAAGCAAGTATTGTTTCCAGGGAGCTGCCCATCTTCAAGTGAAAATAAATTGTTTAGAGGGGATAAAGCAGAGCCGGGTTCACCACTCCCCCAGTTGCTGAGATCCTGCCACCATCCGCACGGCGTTCTGCCAGCCGTGTGCCCTGGCTCGGGGCCCTGCGCCGCTGCACCCCGGGGACACCCACCATGGCTGGGCGCCGGTGCAGGCGCGGCGCAGGCTTGGCTCCTGCCCCTGCTCTGGCGCTGGGCTGGAACCCCGGAGTCGGGTACCAAAATTAAAGATAATACTGCTGTCCCTTTTGCCAAAATTTCTCAAGGTTTTGGCTAGTGGTGTGATGGTATCAGAAAATTTTGAAAATGACAGAGAAGAAATAGTTTTTCAAAGAAAGGCTTCCTTTTTATAAATTAGAGACAGTTAATTCATTGTTTATTGATGTGGCTGTCATATATATGTCTGTAGGTGTTCTTTTGTCATTTGTATCACTTAATGGAGATTTAGCACTTTATCATCACTGAGAACATCTTACTGCAAGTGTGCTGTTATGATGAGTTAATTATTCATTTTAATAACACTGATAACAACGAACTTATTTTGTATTCATCTTTCATAGGCATATGTTCCATATTTCCGTAACAGTACTGTTTTAATTCATCATTTGATATCAGAAGTAAGAATAAAAATAAAAAACTGTCACCTAGGTCTTTTCTTTTACTTAATAACAGCTTATCACGAGGTGGAACGACACATGCATGGCGTGGCAGGGAAGCTCTCTTGTGCAGCGCATCGCAGGGTAGTGCGGTAAAACCCGTCCCTTGGTGAGGGTAAGCTAAAAACCCTGATTTCACCCCGCTGGCTGCACTTCTTGGAGAGGCTTTGCCTGCTGGGTTCCCCACTCACTGCATCCAGGTACTGGATATCCCAAACACACCGGACAGTGGTGTCTGCAGCAGATGCTCTGGGGTCGGGCACGGCTCCAGAAGACTTCAAGGCTATCTTCTAAGTATAGGATCCTTTGGGGCACATATTTGGGAAGGCATCTGGTCTAAAACGGGGAGAGAAAAGTTGCGTCAAGGGAGGTTTAGATTGGATCTTAGGAGAAATTTCTTCACCAAAAGGGTTGTCAAGCATTGGAACAGGCTGCCCAGGGAAGCGGTGAAATCGCCATCCCTGGAGGTATTTAAAAGACAGGTAGACGTGGTGCTCAGGGCCAAGGTTTAGTGGTGGACTTGGTGGTGCTGGGTTAACAGTTGGACGTGATGATCTTAAAGGTCCCTTCCAACCTGGACAATTCTATCATTCTATGATTCTGTGAGTCTAAAAACCATTGCAAAGGGCTGGTGGGGCTGGGGCTGGAGTGCTGCCTGTGATGCTGCGATTCAGGGAGGTCTCTGCAAGGGGCAGAGCGTTGCTGAGGACAGGGCACAGCTCCCTGTCACCCCGGTGCATCCCACGGGGGGTGTCCCCACGTGACAGCACTGAGGTTTCCATCCCGGAGACGGCGCGGTCTCCTGGCCAGACACCGAGGGGATGGTGCCATGCTTCGGCACTGCCGCTGTGACAGTTTTGGAGCGCGCCTGTGCCAACTTGCCGGTTTATCTAAGGACATGAGTGGAATTATAATTGCACGGTGCGGTGCAGGCAGGAGCTTCCCCACGCTGGCAGCTGGCAGAAGACCACCCAGCCCGAGCCACTCCTGCCCGGTCCTGCCTGCCTGCCGCCAGCAGAGACAGAGCAAGGAGACCCACAGGGACAGCAGGAGGGAGAGCAAAACAGGCCAAAAAAACTGCTAAAAGCTGCTGGCAAAAGTAGCACGATTTATAATGTGAAAGGAAGGCACAGCTGGAGGGAAAGGAATAGGAGAGGCTTTCTCCAGACATCAACAACTCAAGATCGGTGGCATGGTGTGCGTGCCCTTCCAGGGAACAGCAGATGGAGAGGAGCTGGTACATCTAGATTTGTAGCTGTTTAGGCAGTCTGTGCATTTACTGAGCTGTCTCTAAAACGAGTTTCTTTGATTTCACAGCTCTGTGAAGAAGTAACCTGTACATTGCTGTACGCGTGTCCCAGCCAGCCAGCCAGCAGGTTGATTAAGATGAAGACAGGCAGTTTGGAGGTGACAGTAGGTAGTTTTGAGGTGTTCTGACATATTCTCCCTCTTCCATGTGCGAGGGGATGCGGAATGCTCTTTGGGAAGGGAGGGCAGAGAGGGACACAACGTTTATCTGGCATGGCTGCTGACTGCCAGCGCTGGTCACTGCGCAAGGCAGGGGCACCTCTGCCCAGGACAGAGCTCCACCAGCAAGCAGCTTTGTGCGCTTCTGCACATCTCTCAAAGTTTTTCTTCTTAATGGTTCTGCTTCTCTGCAGCTCCTGGATTGCAGAGCCAGAGGTCAACACACCTGACAGAGAGCAAAAAGCAGCCGCCGGCAGCCGTGCCGACGGGGTTGTGAAGCGCCTCTGAACTAATGGAGAAAATACTAGGGGGAAAAGGAAGGAAAAAAAGACATGGAGAGGGAGAAAAGAAAAAGACTTAATACAAGAGACAAGAAAAAAACTAAAGCTAAGCATGTAAATTTGGGAAAAAAGACCGACTACCCTTTTTTTTCCTTTTACTTTTTGCCAGACTGTACTGGGGAGAGCACGGAGCAAGGGGGCAGCAGCAGAAGGTAGATATCATAGAATCACAGAATGGTTTGGGTTGGAAGGGACCTTAAAGATCATCTGGTTCCAACCCCATGCCATGGGCAGGGACACCTCCCACCAGACCAGGTTGCTCCAAGCCCCGTCCAACCTGGCCTTGAACACCTCCAGGGATGGGGCAGCCACAGCTGCTCTGGGCAACGCCGGCCAGTGTCTCACCACCCTCACAGTCCACAATTTCTTCCTAATATCTCATCTAAATCTCCCCTCTTTCAGTTTAAAACCGTTCCCCCTTGTCCTGTGGCTCCACTCCCTGATCCAGAGTCCCTCCCCAGCTTTCCTGGAGCCCCTTTAGGGACTGGAAGGGGCTCTAAGGTCTCCCCGGAGCCTTCTCTTCTCCAGGCTGAACACCCCCAACTCTCTCAGCCTGTCCTCACAGCAGAGGGGCTCCAGCCCTTGGATTGTCTTCGTGGCCTTCAGGTTCTTTCACATAAACAAACCCTCCAATACACATTGAAATTCTGTCATAACACAAGGAATGAGATGAAAATTATATTTTCTGAACTGTTCTTGTCAGGCCTTTTATTTTTATTCCAATCTCTCCTTTGCATACTGGGAGTTTAGGGCTTCCCAAAGCATCTCCTCACCAGCACGACCAGCTCAGTCCCAAACCCAAACATTTGCTCCCGGATCCATGGTGGGACAAGCTGGGCAGCCCCAGGGGCTGTGTCCCGGCAGTGTCGGGTGTCCCTGTTCCTGTCCCGACATGGCCATGGTGGTTGGGGACAGCCAGGAGGCAAAACGCACCCAGTGCAGAGGGGATCGGAGCAGCACAGCCTGTGGGCACGGGGACGGACACGCCGTGCTCATGAAGCCGCTGCTGCGGCAGCGCTGCTTAATATTTGATGCCGAATCTACTTCTCTTGTGTAAATGTTGATATTGCTTAATGCAGACTTTGGCAGAGAGGATTTTGTAATGCCACGGCTTAGGCAGCTGCCTCCCATTTATCTCTGCACTCTACAAACAGCTCTTGTCTTACGGGTTGTCTGTCTTTATCCCTGAAAATCATTGGGAAGAACCGCGATCCTCAGAAATGATTTCTCTGTTAAATAGGGAGAAGAAAAGATATAGATAAAAATATAATATTGACTGATATTTACTTCAGGCAAAACAAATCAAGAGTTTTCATGCTGAAACTTTACGCAATGTTAAATATTATAATTACGTACATGGTGAGGATTCACTTGCATTGAGGAAAGTGCGCCGGTGCCAGAGGGCTGTTTGTCCACACGACCGTTAGATTCAACACGCAACTGTGGATCGGGGACTGTAATTTAACTCTGGGAGTGTTTTGATGGAAACAATAGCAAAACAATAACAAGACAGAGTTCACAGAGTGAAGAACTTCACGAGCAGTATAGCTCCTGTTACTGGAACTGGAAATGGGAAAACTCTCACATCAAGGAAAGATCAACATTTAGGTTTGAGATGATTAACAGTAGCAGTGTATATATTTAAAATAATGTTTGCTATTGGAATAGTGTTTAATAATATTTAAATGTTATTATTGTAGAAAATATTTAGCTAATAATATCAAACCGTTATTAGTTGTAACTAACAAGTGTTGTAAACTACCATGGTCACAATAAAACTAGGAGGAGGATTTGTAATCCCTTGTTAGGCAAGATGATGTCAGAAGTTTGGATACAAGTTGATTAATAAGCAAGATTATCTTTTCTGACAAATTCTGCCTCACGTGCAGTGTGATAATAATGATAACAACAATAAAATATCATATCGGTAACTCGCATTTGGTAAGCGATGCTGGGAACAGTTGCTGTTGATCTGTTCTGTCTGCTGGGCAAATCAAGATGTTACTGGCCCAGTACCAGTGAGGGTGAGCCCAGCCTTTGCCATGTCCACAGAAGGAGGAGTCAGTCCACTCCATAAGTTCTCTGTGCTGGAAATGTCTACCCAAAATCCTGCAGCCCCCTTGAGCTGTTGTAAGGAAAGCTCGTCTCTTCTCCTCCACTCTTCCCAGTGATGTTTTGAACCCTATCACCACCAGAGCCTGCTGGGATGCACCAGTTCACCGGGAGAGCTCAGTGGTGGTGCCACAGGGTCACCACAGGGGGGGCGAGGAGAAACCCCACTGTGCCCCCTGGCTGGTGCTGGTGTGCCCGTTCATCTGCTTTTGTGCAGATCCCCAAAATGCGGTGATTTCGCACCCTGTGAAGATCATGCACCATCCCCCACGTCCAGCGTCTCAGCCCGGGAGAGTGCTCCCAGCCATTCCCAGGCTGGCAGGGGCTGAGGGCAGGGGTCAGCACGCTCCTTCCACCCACCCTCCGTGCAGCCTGCTCCCGGGGCTTGTCCCCGGGCCATGTCCCCGCCAGCAGCGCGGAGCCCATGCCCAGCGGCTCCCACGTTCCCTCACGCCTGGCTGTGCAGCCGCGACACTCCTCTTCCTCACTTCTCACCCATTTTTAGAAACGGGCATAATAGCAAGCTGCAATTCCGGGTGAGTGTTATGCCCATCAGTCCACTAATATTTTCGCATCAGTTTAAGTATTTAACGCACACGGTGCATGGTGCATGTAGAGCACCCGTTAGCAGACGTGAAGGAAGCGGCATGCTGTCCTGCTCCGGGATGAAAGCCGTGCTGGGGAAGAATGCGGAGGTCAGGCGACCCACAGGACCCACAGCACGCAGAGGAGCGCGGTGCAGCCGCAGTGTCGTTTCAGCCGCTTGTGCCAGGAAATCTTCTCCAGCAGCCGAAGGCAAGAAGGACAGACACAGCCATTAACCCTTTTTTGAAGAGCGTATTGATTTCCATCATGGTGTCAGCCACAACTTCGTAGGTACAGTAGACAAAAACCAGAACTATCTGGCACACAGTCTTTACAGCGATGTCAAAAGACACAAATGGAGCAGGTAATATATTCAGAGAAGTGAGATTCCAGAAGAACCGAATGCTAATAATTACAAAATTAATTCCTTCAATTAAAACTGAATACACTGCTGGAACGTTTAATACAATGAACACCAGATAAAATTATTGTTCAATCCAATTAAATCTCAACAAGATTTTCTGAGGATGTGATGGCATTTATTGAATTATCTCTGAACTTCTTATGCAAATCAGAGTTAGACCTGAATGCAGTATGCTAATTTTGAGCTGTATCTACACGCAGCAGTTGTAATACTCTTAGGAAGAGAAAAAAGGGTTGAACTTCCCTTAAGGTGACTGCTTGGAAGATCCCCTGTGGCACTTGGGAGGGCAGCTGAGGCCATTCCTTCTCCCGTCCTGCCACCAGCAGTGCAAGACAACCACTCTTGCAAAGAAGAAAACTCGTTTCATAGAATCATAGAATGGTTTAGGTTGGAAGGGACCTTAAAGATCACCTAGTTCCCACCCCCCTGCCATGGGCAAGGACACCTCCTACTAGATCAGATTGCTCAAAGCTTCACCCAACCTGGCCTTGAACACTTCCACAGGCCTCCACAGCTTCTCTGGGCAACCTGGGCCCAGGTCTCACCACCCTCACAGTGAAAAATTTCTTCCTGAGATCTCATCTAAAGCTGCCCTCTTCCAGTTTGAAGCCATTAACCCTTGTCCTATCACTACATGCCCTTGTAAAAAGTCCCTCTCCAGATTTCTTGTAGGCCCCTTTCAGATACTGGAAGGGGCTCTAAGGTCTCCCTGGAGCCTTCTCTTCTCCAGGCTGAACAACCCCAACTCTCTCCACCTAAACTCCCTCAGTTTAGGACAAAAGCTTTCAGAAACTGTACATTTCTTACTCTTAGCTCTGATGCTTCTCAAAATTACAAGTCAGGTCTCTTTATGACGTGTTTAGCTGTCAGTTCGCAGCATGGGCTTCATCAAAGACCACAGTTAGTATACGGCTTTCCAGAGAAGTCTTTATCTTGCTTTTAACAAATGCCTCTAAGGAGAGGGAGCAGATCAGTTTCAGAGCCAAAGTCGGTGACACCTACACCAAGTACGTGGTCTGATGGGTGAGAAACCGAAGCATCATACGTGTTAGAAACCAGAGACCCTACAACCACTGGACTTCTGTGGGATTTTCTAGCAGTATTGGTTACTCTCTGAGTTTTTACTGCAGCTACATCTGAAAGTCTGAAGCATAATTGTTAAATAAATATAAGATGTTTAATAGATTACTTCGTTTGGGTTTTTTTTCATGCAAGTTAAAGTGAGTGAAAGTATTTGTTGTCTCTGTAACAGAGAAGATGCAATATATTAATTTGTTTCTGCAAGTAGAGATATAACTATCTATAAATAATTAAAAAATTATTAACCTAGAAGGGATACTGTTTTTTTCTGATTCTCTCAGTTGATAGTAAGGTGGCAAGAAAAGCTCACAACAAACCTTAAGTACCATGCTCCAAGGTGGGACTGTGGGAAAAAAGTGTCTTCTACAGAAGTTGGAGACAGTGCCACCGATAGACAGCAAGGTTGTCTTGGAGTGCTGTGTGACAGACGATTATTATGGACTACATGAAATCCTTCTTTTTATCCAGGGAAGTTACAGTATTGCCACTAAAGTTTAGAGGAGAGTTCTGAGCGCAGCCTCCTGCGTTGCTCCAGGTGCCACAGGGCCAGCAAAAATAAGACAAAAATGTTCTCTCTGAAGCTGTACAGATGCTGACCGCAGCGACCAGCCTGCTGCGCATCTACAGGCCCACCAAAGCCATCCGAGTGGCAGGCTGGAGCAAGCCAGGGTCAACGGCTGGAGGTCCAGGGTCTCCCAGGCTGGTGTGCAACTGTGCCCGACCTGGGAGAGGCAAGCTGACAAGCCTGCCGTGGGAGGGGTGGGTGAGGAGCTGTGGACAGAACGTCTTTGGGTGGAGATTTTCCTCCCAAAGTTAGTTCGTTGTCAATTTGTACCTAAATAAAATCACTTTTCTGAGGTGGCCTCGGTTACTCTACACTAATTTTCTTTGCTTTACCAAGCAAAATCCAGCAAACAGGAAAGTATGGACAGAGGATGCTTCCACTGTAACCACAGAATTAAATTAACCCATCTGAGTTAGCAGGTGGGATTATAAATCCCTTTCTCTTTGAGCACTGGAAATACAAAAACACATAATATATTCAAAAAATTAGATATATTACATTTGTAGAATGTAATTGCATCGTACATTATAATCTACAAAGCTCACTGACTGTAATCTTCAAATTAATGACAGTTAAACATTTGAAACTCAAATCTATGCAAGCATCTCCAATTCTCCAGCTGCTGTGGGGATATCATCTAGAAGGATCTCATTGTAAATTATGTATTCAGAACATGAAGATGCATTGAAAAAGACAGAAATGTCCCCAGAAGGCGGTCCTTGAAAGAAGTCATAAATTTAAATAGGAATCAAGAAAGCCTGTTCGAGCTATGAATTGCAGTTGTTTTCTAAATAAATGTATTTTCATACAAATTTGAGGACTCTTTACATCCATGGCACAAGTGAAGAATTTACCGAGACAAGCACTGAGTGGGCAACCCAGATGCAGGTGAAACACTTGTAAGGTCAATACTTAATAGAGGCAAAATCTGAAGAAATACAAGAAAAACTGTTCTGCCTAATAATTTAGAGCTGGTGGGGAAAGCCACTAGCATAACTGAAACACAGCACACGGCAGCAGCACTCAGCACAGGGGGAACTGCTGCCAGTCGCAGGACTTCATGTGACGAGGTGGTCACTGTCAGTGGTCGCATGCGGCAGTTCGGGAATACGTATGGGAAAACAGCATGGCAGTACGTATGGGAAAACAGCAAACCCAGCGGCTTTCTGCTACAAGTCCCAGGCAGTTGTGAATAACGGATGGTGACGTCCTCAGTAGGGTTATCCCGCGGCTGTTGTTAGAAAGGGCAGGACGGAACAGAGGTATTCCCGGACTCCGCGATGTACACAGGGTAATGCCAGAAAAGCCCTGCAGCTTACCTGCCCGGACGATGACACCTGAAACCTCCTGTGGCACCCACCATTTCAGACATGAAATTCAGGTACTAGCACATCATACCGGCAAACAAAACTAAATATTTACAAAGACATTTGGAAGCTGGAGCTGGAAGATGGCTCTTCGGGAGGGTGTCTGTGGCAGGATGGAAGTATCAGACACAGTTATGATTTAGCAGCAGTTTGGTTTATTTGTGATTTGAGGCTGATAGGATGTATCCCGTTACTCCAGCAGCCATGGCAGAGGACTCGGACCTAAACCTGACAATGCCGTGCAAAACGTTCAGCCGCCGCACACACAGCGCAAATCAGCGCACCTACGTTAATGCAAGGGCCAGTGTGCCCTAGACACAGCAGAAACATCAATAACAAAATAAATAAAATAAAGATACTAACAAAGACACAACCCCCAGCCCATTCTGAGGAACAGAAAATCACACGGGGATGGTGATTAATTGCAAGCTTTGGCCAGATCCCTGGGATTGGCCTGGCTCTAGGAGAGCTAAAGCACGGTGGGGTGGCAGGGTTAAGGGGGGACACCACAGAGAGTGAACGGAAAGGGACCCTCCAGCCCCTGAAGGACACCGTCATCCTCAAAACAAACTGGGAGAAAGAAGCTGAAGCAAGGAAATACCATCACCGGCACGGTTCAAAAGCAACATGTGCAGAAGCGTTACTGCAGGTGAGAAGCGCAGCGGCGAATCGTGGTGGCACGGTTTGCAGCCGCCGCAGAGGACATCCATCCTGCTTTCAGCTTGCTCGGGTGTGTTTGCCTCTAGATGTCAGATATTTTCGTTTCTATGTACATAGCTGCGAAGCGAAGCTGAAGCGAAGCCTCCAGGGAGCGTATCCCCGGGCAGCTGCGAACCAGCAGACCTGTGGTCTGTGTCCTGAAAGCTGCACAAAGCTCCTGGAAATGAAGGATTTTTCTCCCATGCAGCTCTGTAGAAGGACCAGGTACAAAACAGAAAGAAAATATGCAGAGGTAATAGACCGGTTGCCACACTTAGCAGATTTTTTACAAATAAACTGGCAGAAATAGAGACAAAGAAAAATGATTCAGTTGATCTTAAAAAGCCCCCACAAAAAGAGATTTAAAAGGCTTTCAGGAAAACAAGCTTTCTTGGTTAAACAAAATGTGCAAGGGCATTGTGAAATGAGGCTGTGAAAAGAGATGGGCAAGAGACTGGTGGTTCCTGTCCCAGTGTGAGTGTGAAACTGGAACAGACCTGAAAGCAGAAAACTGGCAGTCCATGAGAAGAACCCCAACAGGTGTCGGGGAGTTCATCTGAGTACAGAGGACACTACTGTCTACTGGTAACTGATCATTAAAGACACCTTTTCCCAAAGACGTACTAAGCACCGACTGTGGAGTGAATCACACTGGTCCTTGTTCACACGTTTGGTTGGTTATAATAACAAAAAATACAACAGAGCTTGCTGTATGGAGGAAGAAGCTGAAATTTTACTGTATAATATGGCAGAAGCAGAAGACTGTGAGCGGTCAGATGCGCCGGTGCCACCACTTGCTGTGCTGCAAATGGCTCGCCCGAGCTCCCTGCGGAACACCGCCGGGGAGCCGCAGGCACCAGCTGGCTGCTCCCGCTCTTCCGGCGTGATCCAACGGGGAGCCCGGGGATGCTGCGACAGCGGGGGTGGAGGCAGTGGGGTGCAGCTGAAGAGAGGCATCCAACACCCAGGTTGACCTGGTAGCTTCTCCCACCCAGCACTGGAAGCGAGAGTCAAAACCTGAGCTGGGTGAGCAAGACCCGGGGCCCACAGCCCCTTTGGTCCACCCTCCTCCCGCAGGCTGAGGGCCTGAGCCCGTCACCGAAAACTGCTACGCCTCCCACCCTTCCCAGTTTTCTTTTTTTCTTTCAAAATACTCTCTGTCTGTTTAAAAGACTGACACCTTCCCCCTCCCCCCCCAAAAAAAAAAAATCTCCACCAAGTAAGATTTCCTCCCTGGCTTCTCACCCCAGAAGAAATAGAACACGAAATTGCAATTGAAGTTGCTGTTGCCCAAGACAAAAGTGTTGCCTGATGGAACCTTCCCCCCACCTTGGTCTTGCTGGGGACAGGCAGGCACGCAGCCATACAGCCGTGGAATACTGTAGGAAGGAGGAGACTTCCAGGGTCTCCGGCCCAACGCTCTACTGAGAGCAGGGTGGACATCAACGTTGGTTCAAGCGATCATGATACCAATGCTTCCAGCTTTCTCTTCTGCTATGGAAAGGAAGAAAACTCCGAACACTGATTTTCACACACGCATTTTTCATCAATGTGTGGAAGATATTTTTTTTTAATTAGGCAATGTTATTTCCTAAATTTTCCTTGTGAGATGGTTATTTGAACATTTCTTCAATTTCATGCCTGCAGCATTGACACTCTCATGGTTGTAAACCTGAATGTCAATGAATGAGTCAGCCTGTGAAAGGATGGCAGAGGGTGCGGGAAGTGTTTGCTGACCCCCCCTCCCCCTTTACAGTTCCCTTTTCTCTCACTGGCTGCATTTTGTTGGCGTTCTTTTACCCTCTAGTCATGTTTGTTTGAGAAAAGAAGGAATTAGCTTGCAGGGATGAATTGGTTTCCATTTATAGTAGAAATATGGCAGAGCAGGCTGGAGGAAGGTGACATTTCTTCTGTGTTTCTACATTATCAAAACAGCAAGCATCAGTTGACTGAAGATTTAATGATCACTCACAAAGGGAGAAGCACAAGCTCTTTAAATCCGACCTTGGCTTAATAAACATCTACTGTCACAACTCACTCATTGAAATTTGTGAAGCTGTAGGAGAAGCCATGTGTCACGTACTAGACAGAAAGCACTTTATTCCAACCAGGGTCTGGGGTAAAATCAAACACATTCACTTCTGGAGGAAAAAATGAGTTTTTAAAAGAGATAATAAACTATTCATTTCTTTAATTTTATTTTACATAAAATTATTTAACTTGCATTATTTTCAATTATTTCATCATTTAAAATTGCTAAAGAGCAATTATGCATATCAAAGCTTGCACCTATATCTATAAAGAAACATACTTTGCAAGGCCCTTATTCATCTAACCAATATTTTTACAAAAATTCTATTAATGTTTGATAATTAACAAAGTGTTTACCTTAAATCTAAATGAACTGTGCACTTAAGCATATGAAAAATACTAAGTTTAAAATGTTAAGTGCAGATGAGGCTGAATAAGATTTGTTTTCTAATGTGTTTTCTAATGAGTTTTCTGTGATTTTCCTCTTTCTCCTTGTCAGGTTTTCATGGAAATTTATTTTTCTTTGTTATAGGATGAGAAAGCAAGCCAGCTTATATTGTAAAACTTCTTTTCAAAGACGTTTTTTGTGCATCTCGTTTTCTAGAACCATTCTCGAGGAGTCAAACCCTTCTGCACCCGGGTTCTTCACAGGGGCAGGGGGATGAAGCCCTCCCGGGTGGGTTTCCCCTGCCTCGGGCACCCCCAGCTGGGACCTCCTCACCCTTCTTCATTTCCCCGCTTGTACCAAAGCTGCATTCACCCCTTCCTGCCATTGAGCGCACATTTAGCAAACACCCATTTTTCAGAATATTTGTATGTGTATGAGAGAGGATGAGTTGGATGTCTCCACTGCTCCTGACGCTTCCCGGGAGCAGGTGACACAGCCGCTGGCGACGGCCAGGGCGGCATGGGCAGGGTTGAAGCGTTGGTCACCTGCTGCCTGGGACTGAGCCGCAACAGCTGGGAGAGGACTGAGCTTCTTTGGAAAGTGTTTCTGGTTTCAGACATCTTCACCT
The DNA here is from genome assembly GCA_008921705.1 of Burhinus oedicnemus. Lineage (NCBI taxonomy): Eukaryota > Metazoa > Chordata > Aves > Charadriiformes > Burhinidae > Burhinus > Burhinus oedicnemus. Next base: position 30,270 of record VFFE01000133.1, on the reverse strand, counting down.
GTGCACGGGCACAAGCTGGAATACCGGAAGTTCCATTCAAACCTAAGAAAAAACTTCTTTACAGTGAGGGTGCCAGAGCACTGGCACAGGCTGCCCAGGGAGGTGGTGGAGTCCCCTTCTCTGGAGATTTTCCAGACCCGCCTGGATGCAGTCCTGAGTGATGTGCTCCAGGCATTCCTGCGTCAGCAGGGAAGTTGGACTAGATGATCTCTGGAGATCCCTTCCAACTCTGAAAATTCCGTGATTCACCAGTAACCTGACTGCCACCATGATGGACTAGGACCACAAAAGGGGCAGGTTTGCAGGGAAAAGTAATATCCTTCATTACACCAATTGAAATAGCCAGAAAAAAATGGCTAAGCTTTCCAGCTGAACGTCTTTTTGTCAGGCCTCCCAAACTGATGTTAAATATGCAGTGAAGCATGCCAGAGGCAGGGAAGTCTGAGCAGTGAGGGCATTAAATCAAGCCGTATGGTGGAAGGACACCAAAGGAAGACTGTTCATCTTCTCGGAGACTGATGCGCTGCCTGATAGAAGATGTCCACCTTGGTGCTGCCTGCTCTTGGCACCGGGCAGGGCACGGTGGCACTGGTGGAGGAGCTGGCACAGCCTGCCTGCCTTGTCCCAGCCCTGCTCCTCCCTCCTTCTGCCCGGCAGCGGGGCCCCGTGCCCCCCCTCGCTCCCACTGAGCCCTGTGGAGCAATTCAGCTCAAAAAACCAGCCGAAAACCGTTCACCTTCTATTGTCTCATTAGTTTCCGGCTGCCAGAGACCGTCCGTTCAGCAAGGACTGCTGGCCCTGGGGCTTGCTGGTGCCGGTACCACCAGCACACGTGCACCTCGCTGGGAGTGAGCATCCCCCCGCAGGGCAGCATCCCAGGGGCTTCAGGAGACTGGCCTACAGTCAGCTCGTGCTTTCTGTAGGGGAAAATCCCCGTCACGTTTTGAGAAGAGCAAAGCTCAAAGGACTCTTGTATTGAGTTTATTCAAGTGCCCGCAGTCAGAATTTCTTCCTTTTTTTTTCTGGGAACCTGTTGAATCTTCAATAACAGTCTGGAAATCCCTCATGAGGAGGCTTTGCCATAGTTCCCTCGGAGTCATACTCTGGGGAGCACCGGGAGCAAAAACATACAAGTGAAAATTATTGCCTTTGAAATCCCTGTGAAGTTCGTCATGAGTTTTGGCTTTAGAAGGGTGACGGTGCTCGATTTATTTAATCCACCTAGCCAGCTATTAATTAATCTGTCTCAGAAAAGTCTAATGACATCCTCATATTAACAGTAAAAGCACTTGATTCTCACAGCTGCATAAAATGAAAATATAAAGGAGAATTAGAAGATACATTATCCATGGGAAATAAGAAGTCCTCTCAGCAGAAGCAATAGCAAAATCCATACAAATGTTCAGAGGAAGATGTGAGATAGTAAAATATTTAAACCAGGTAACAGTTATTATAAAAGTAAATTTAATGATTCATTAAAAGTCATTGGGTAGAACATAAAGTACATCCATGTATACTGGGAGTAAGAAGTTTCTGAGGAGCTTGAAGCAGTAGAGGTGCAGCATGAACCTGATGGCAGGACTCGCAAGGTCTCAGAGGAGCTGCCAGGCTGTAGGACTCCAAAGGACAAGAGCAGATCTTGCCGGATTCCTCCAAAGGAGAGGCGGCAGCAGACAGTTATTCCCTCTTCTGCTCTGTAAAGTCAGGTAAGAGGACCCCTTCCACTACCACCTATCTCTGACTGTCACCCTAAAATATCAGTTTCGATAACTGGTTGTCTGTCACAACATATCTTTTAGAAACGTCAAAGATGAAAGCATTTCTAGGAGAGAAGATCAGAAATAAGAGGGATTTGACCTGGGAGCTTCAGCAGTTTTGAAGCTTTCCAGATACAGAAACAGATAGCAAATATTAAAACTGAAAAAAGGATGGAACACAAAAGAGCAATTTTTGTTACTGCTACTGATAAGAAGGGATTGAATGTGAGGTCCCAGTCGGTGTTTCTGGTACTCTGTACCGGGTAGTCCCAAAGGCCTCAAGATCCCTTCTTATTAATATCATCACTGCCTGGCTTCCTGCAGAACGTCACGCCAGGTCCAAGGACTCTACCTTCAAAGCACTGAAGTTCAGGGCACAGGACATTAAAGCCCCAGGTCACCTCCCCCAGCAGAAAGCAAGTCCCGGTACGAGTAAATGGAGTGAGAGTTTGCAAGCGAGGATTTCCTGGGGTGCTCCGGGGTGACCTCCTCCAGCAGACACCTGCAACACACCATCGTGCCCAGCACCGGCCCCTTTCTGTCCACATTGTCCATGTGCTGAGGGCTGGACAGATGGACACAGCCAGGGAGAGGGGTCAATGACTCTTCTTACCTTGTACTGACACCCCAAAACAGACCAGGCACTTCCCTGAGCATACGGGGATACGGTCCATCAAAATCAGCACAACGATGTCAATAGCGGTCACAGGCGGTCAAAGGAGACGTGGGGTACCCAGAAAGGCAGGGGTTGAGCTTGTCACCTCTGTTATCGTCAAAGAACAAGTAAATAAGTCAAACCTTCCCTTCCCAAGCCCTGCTTCTCTGCCAAGTCATCGGGGGAGGGGTTTGCAAGGGGACCCAGAGGAAGGAAGAGGGGACTCGTTGGAGAAGAGAGGTCCTGCCTTTGAAGAAAAGTGTCTGTCTCCAGTTAGAAACAAGCAACATGTTTTTTCCCCCCAAAACTGTCACAATCAGAAATATCCACAGTTAGGTAGGTACAAACATAGGTAAGTAAAACTCAAAAAGAAAATAGTTTGTCCCCTCAGCATCATGTATCTCTCATATATGCATGTATCTCATATATAACATCATGTATCTCATATATAACACCATGTATCTCATATATAACATCATGTATCTCGTATAAGCGTGAAAGGTAGTTAGTGGCTTGTAATTCAGGGGGAAAAAAGTAGTTCTGAAGAAGATTTGTGCTTATCCTGCCACTGCAGACTTTAAAAATAATAAACATGCAATATAAAAATGTATATTTTAAGCTGATCAGAAGGTGAGCTCCTACTTAATCAAACTACCAGGCCTGTCTGAAGTTGGTGTCAGGCATTCTCGTATGCAACAGGAATTAACGGAGGCGTATTTCAGAAGCTCGGTGTAGTAAATCTGCGCTGCTGCACGCAGCAGGGCGCTCACGGGGAGGTTTCCCCGGCAGAAGACGTGATAACGCACACACTGTACACTGCCCTTAGAAGGCCACGCTGGCCCAAGGTATGAAAACGCGTGTGCACGTTCACCTCCAACAGCCCAGGTGAGGAGCTGCAGTGACACGTGTTTCATTGCGCCGTGAAGCCAAAGGAGCTAACTCTTTGAGTATTAATTGGTGCCTCCAATCACAGCAGCAGCAGTGCTCGCTGCTTTTTCCACTTCTGGCATCTTTGTGGTTTTTACAGCCTGCAGTAGTATATGAGGGGTTACCCTGCCGGTACGCACAAAACCATTGAACTTCAGAGTAGATGGTCTATGCCAGAGCTGCCTCCCAGTGCTCCCAGTGGGGCTCTGGGCAGGCTGGATGGGGCATATCTGCACACTCCCGCTCACTTTGCTGGGCACGCAGCCCTCCCAGTCCAGCCCAGTCCAACCCAGCATCCTCCCGGCAGGTTTCCTGGCTGTGGCTCAGTGCCACGGGACCTGTCCCACATGTCCCCAGCACCGCAGCACACAGGGGCACGCAAAGCCGGTCTGCCCTCAGGACCCGCGGGGACTCGCCTTCATCATCCAGCCTGCGCAGGGCTGGGGGAGCGCGGCTTCTCCTCCGGCCCCTTGGCAGAGGGGACGTGCCTGCAGGAAAACACCCCAAAGCCTGTCCCGCCAGAGCCCTGCCGCTTCCAGACCTCTTTCTCTCCCTGCCCCTGGACCGCAGGCACACGCTCTCTCCTCCTCGCGGGAGCTTCCTCAGAGCCCCCAGGATCAAAAGGCTCATCAGGGAACTCATCATGGCGTGACACAGCCATTAGCAGCACACTAACAATGAACATGCCTCCGGTGGTGACTGCCTGGGAGAAGGCAATGGTCTTTTTGGTCACCAGGGGCTTCAAACTCTGCAGTTTTCAATTTGAATGAGAATAAAATTATTCCTACCAAAAAAAAAAAAATAAAATAAACAAACCCCCCAAAAAAACAGTGGGGGAGGGTGAACCGAATCGAGAAAAAAATTAAGATTTCTGAAAAACCCCACACACAGAGGAAATTTCTTTTGCTTGAGCTTTCAAATTGATGTTCTTCAAAACCAAGACACCTGGCTTTTTCAAAACAATTATTATCATGCATAATGTTGTAGGTTTTTCAAGTTTAACAAGTTTAACTCCCTGCAGCCTCCCCTGCCTCCATCCTGCCTCCCCGCTGAGCCCCTCGCACTGCCTTTCACCTGGCTGTGCTCAGCCCTACAGGGAGATGCCTGCGTTCGGCCAGCTGTCGCCTGGTCTTCTGGCCTGCAGCCTCTGGCCGTGAACGATGGTGAAAGCTTCTGACTGTGGTCCCATTGCCCTTGTCCCCCAGTGTCTGCCCTGGAGCCGTGCTCCGGGGATGCAGGGCGCGTGGTGAAAAGCCAGGTGGAAATCCCAGTGCAATGCTGGTCCCTCGGCAGGCGGCCGGGGAGGAGCACATCGGTGGGTAACCCACCGAGAGCCGCGCCTCAAGCGTAGGATGCTCTTCAGAGGAAATGTTTCCATCCATTGCTCGTGTAAAAATGGGCTTCAGAAAAAAGAACGACCATGGCCTACAGGGTTTTCTTCGTGATCCCTGCTACAGTTTGCTCCTAATAGTCTGCAGTAATTGCAGTAATGTGGCGTCCCCCAGCCAAAACACTTTGTACCCCCAGAGCGGAGAAGGATCACAGCTTTTCTGAACGGAGCTTTCAGCTTGGCCAAACATCCAGGATTTCGATCTTCATACATGTACTTTGTCATTGTACATAGAACCAGTGCAGGTTATTGATTTAGTTATGTATGTGTGTGCTTATTTCTTTATTTATTTATTGCCGCTGCCACCCCCTTTGGCTCAGTTGCACAGTCTCGCTGCTGGTGTTACCTCGGAACCAGGCGGTGCCTGGCCGGAGCCCGGCGTGCTCGGGAGCGCAGGTCGCTCTTGGTGGAGGCTTCGGTGCGCCCGGTGGCAGGGAAGTGGGCTGACAGCTGCCGGCACCGAGCAGGTGGGTCGTCTGCCCCAGAATCCGCCACAGCTCTCAGAATGGTCTCGTTCCTTTTAACTAAGAAAATCATTAAGGCTGTTTGCCTTAAGCTCTGGTTAATGGACTGCATGGATTATTTATTTATTTTTAAATGAACACACTTTATTTCCCCAAAGTGCTGCTGTTGACTTTCTTTTAGTGCTGCCATCTGGTTCCCCTGTCTAAAAGGGAGAGATAGGTGGTGTAATAATAAATAAACAAACAAATAAACAAATAAATAAAAATTCTTGATCTTTTCCGATTGGAGCGTCACCCAAACGTTTGTATATGGTTGTGTTAAATTCAATAATTGTCTTGCTAATGCTTTTGAAAGAAATAAGTGCAATTGTGCTAACAGCCTGCAGCACTGATTGAGAATTACAAAATCAATCTCCTTGTCTGAGGGTCTCTCCCCACGGTTCCTTTAAGCGCTGCTGGAGACAACCCTCTCTGCAGGAACGCCATTACCAGTCTGGGAATGCCGCAGCCTGGCTTTTATTTCCCTTTGCAGAGTACGGCTCACTCAGGGCTCAGAACCGCAGCCTTGCTTTTCTTTCCTTTTTCTTCCTCCCCTTCCCCCTTCCCAAAGACCATTCCTTAGCCTCTTGCACCAAATGATGCTGCGCTTTCCAGATCCGGATGAGATGGTCCCTGGTGTCAGGAGGGATGTGCTCGGCAGCCTCAGCGGCTTCTTGCCCGGGCTGTGCCGCGGCACCCGGCAAAGCCACGAAGAGCCACGGCGAGAGTTGGGTGCCGAGGACGGGGGTCTCTGTCCCGTGGGCTGGCCCGGCGCTGCAGGTCTGCTTGCCGACCTCACCAAACCTCCCCAGCCGCCCTGTTGAAATAGGAAGAAGGTTTTCCGGGCAGCGGCTCCTCTCCCCTTGCCGACTGCCGGCATAAAGGGCTGTGGCAACCATGGCAATGCTGTAAACGGACCCAGGAGGTGTCTGTCCAACACAAACACACAAATCAGTCACACGCTTCGAGATTTCACTGCGAAATTATTTCATTTTAGAATGATAGCTTACTGCCTTTTCCACCCCAGGACAGGAGCAATAAAGCATGGAAAAAGTAGGTTACAGACAAGGATAATTGTTCTAAATTGCTAGGAAAAACACAGATCCTTCAGGTAATTGCGTGGCAAAAGGCAGCTTGCAATCCATCATTCTCTTTCTAGCTGCAAAAGTTTTGCACGTTTTTACTTCCAGCGTCAGTAAGACAGGTAATTTTGTGTGAGGTACCTGTGAAACCAATTAAGACCACACGGGGCATCCAAACGTACGGCAAGTGATATCGGAGTTGCTGACAGGCACTTTCTCTAAAAGCAATCCCCTATAACTAGCTCAGGCACAAGGACAAGGGGACAAAGGCACCGCCGTTTCCCTCTCCGAAGGCTGCGGGAGCCTGCCTGCCCCATCCAGTGCTCCCCGCTCCCTCAGCAACGCCAGCGTCCAGCCCTCGCTGCCGCTGTGCTGGGATTGCGAAAGCCCAGAGGCGTTAGAGAGCACTGCTGACCAAAGCCACACTGATTTGAATTTCTTCTGCTCTTCATCAGCAGGAAGACTAGTAGGCAAAGCATCCCTGGATGCAACCGAAGACACCACCGGGCGCTGTCGCAGTGTTTTGGCATCTGCAGCGGCACTGGGCAAGAGGACAACTGCCCAGGCCAGGGAAAGGTGACAGCAGGGACCCCCGTGGGAACGGGGTGCTGTGGCTGATGGGGCGCCGTGCTGCCAGTGCTCTCATGGCCACCCTCCTGCCTGCACTGCCTGGCCTCTCCCTCCCGCACCGCGTACCTTGGCTGCCGCAGCTCATCCGTGCTCCACCACCATCCTCTGCCAACCGTCTCCCACATCCCTTGCAGGCAACGCACAGCAGGAAGCTGGGCACTGCCAGGCGCTGGGCAGTCCTTGCTCTGCCCGCACGCCCTGCCCTTCGCTCCCACCCGGCGCCTGGGTTTCCCGCGTGGGTTGCAGTGAGTACTGGAGCTGGCTCCTTCCCTGCCCGGGGTGATCTCCCGTGGAGCACATCATTCTCAAAGACGTTAACCTAACTCGTCGTCTCCACCGACAAGACTGCCTTCTGGAGATGGCACGCTTCCAGGGTGCCCCGCTAGAGAAGTCTTACAAGTTAATTCGTTGCCCACTGAGAGCATTGGCTTCTTTAATCTGGTGCAAATCTATCTTGAGGAAAAGGTATTTCACGGATGAGGACATTTCAGAACAAGATCTAAATAAGGAAAGCATTTAACTGACGGTATAAGCTGTGTATCTAGAAAAGAGCTGTGTCTCAGGAGACACCAAACACTTCTGGTATGTGAACTAGTGACCTCAAAAAGCTGGTGACCTAACAGCTTACCGCCAGGGGGGAGGACAGTTGTGTCAAATCTCCGTCCGTACAGCAGAGCCTCTGCCCCGCTCGGAGCAGCAGCGCAGCCTCAGAGGCTGCTCCCCAGGAGTCCAAAGCTTCCTGAGCTCTTCTCATAAATCCAGCCCCTCAACACTGGCAGTGCAAATAAAATAATGACAGCAAAAGTAAAATAAAAATTGCCCAGTTACTTTGCTTTTCTGTAGGGTAGGTAAACAAAGCTTTAAAGGTTGTCAGAGGCATCATAAAGTCCTCTTCAGCATGACTGACATCTAGTCTGGGAATACCACTTCCTAAATCATTAGGCTGAGATTGCTCTACCAACCTTCACTCAGCAACGGTGGAGCTTCTTCTGCGCTCTGTGGCAACAACGCGCTGTATTTTCAACAGAGAAGCCAGGAACACACATCTCGAAGATTTACAGCAAAAGAGATGGGGGCAGCTGCTTCAGCATGCTCATTTGATATGCGAGTGTGTTGCTTCTTCTTCTAATCGCTGTACAAATAAGGGGAAGCCATCATTCCTCTGTTTTGTTACATTTGAAAGGGGGATTGGTTGTTAATCTTTTGCCTTTCAAATTTAATATTCCTGGTATTTTCTTACAACGAAATAAAATCAAGCACAGTGAGTTAGTTCGGCTTTAGCTGCCCTAGTAGCCCTAACGCAGAGCTGCTGGCCTGCAAAAAAAGCCACACCAGCTGTCTGAGCCTATAAACTAGCCTTAAAAGAGCTTCTGAGTATTCCTATTGGGACTTCCTGGTTTTTCCTTCTTTTTACACTGGTGGCTATGAATCCTCCCCCACCCATGTGCTGTTTTTACACAGATGCTTAGACATACCTGCTGAGACCAAGGGACTCCCTGTATCCTCTGGCTTAGTCTTCTTTTTATGACTCCAACACCGTTGAGTTTATACTCCTGAAACTATCTCACATATGTTCCCCGGCAGAGGCACCGCATCCGACAGGGCGGGATGGGGAGAAGGATGCCCTGGCTGGGGACGGGGCTGTGCTGAGGGCACTGCCGCTGGGGGCTGCTTCCCGCGGGCGGCTCGTGAAGGGCAGATCTGTTGGCTGGCAAAGAGGAACATCGTTGCCTCAGGTTGTCTCTTAACTGCTTTCAGTTTTTCTTCTACTTCTGGTCTCAGGCAATATTTGGAGGCTATTACAGCAAATGAAAGAGTGAAATCACCCTGCTCATCTTCCCTGCCTTTGGGCACGGTCAGACCAGAGGCAACCAAGCTCCTTCTCCAGATGTTACCTGCACTACTCATCAGGAATCCGTTTTCTGCCATTCTCAGCAGTGACCAATCACCCGCACCGCAGCCATTTGGGAGGGATGCTCCTGCGCCCACCCTGCGGTGCCACGCTCTGGGCACTGGGGCTCTTCCCTCTGCCCCACAGGCTGAGCCCCCCGCAGACCCCCAGGCTCCTCCGAGCATTGCGCCTGCTCAAGCTGCTGGGCCAACATCAACCCTGCTTAGGCAGAGAAGCAAAAATGATGTATTTAAACTTACAGGACAATTTATAAAGGTGTAACGTAATTAGCCGGGTTAGAGTTCATAATGCTCTGGGAAAGACACTCACATGGCCAAAAAATAAGTCAAGCGCAGATCGCAGTTTTACGCCGCAGCTGCAGTTTAGGCTGTGGAGCTGCAGCACATTTCTTGCACGACGCTGGCAACGGCCCCTTGGTGAAGGTGAGGTGAAGAAGCCTCTGCATGAAAGGCGGCTTCTCCCTGCTGATCTCTGCCCCTGTTGCCAGCTAAATGGTTGGGCTTAATTGGTATGGTACTTAGCCTGTGGAAAGTCCCAGATATTTGCCTGACGCGGCATGAGCAGAAGAGCTGTCGTTAGTTACAGATGTTGTGTTTCTGCCCCGAACTGCGGGTTCTGACTTTCTGTATGCTAGCAGTGGCTTTCTTCCTCACCTCTTATTGATTATTAGGATTCATATTAAATATAACAGCTGCAATAATTCACCAGTAACCTATTATTCTTATATACAAAAAATCTGCAAATAAAATGTAAATGTGCAAATTTGCTATTGTTATTTCCATCCGAAAATATTTTTCATACTCTTAATAGATTATTCCACATTTTCTCCTGTTGTTAATAGTTGTGTCATGTAATAATCCATGCAGGTTTGTTTGCTTGTGTATATATTTTACCATTACTTTTTAAATCAGTGTTTCTTAGAAATGCTTTTTCATGCTTTATAACCTTATCTGTATAGCCTTATCTTTAAAGAAACTATAAGTCAGCGGTAAAACATATAGTGATCATCACCTTTACAAGGAGATTAAAACCCTGTAGCTATTTTTTAACCTTTTAGTTTTATATAGTGCTCTTTTTCACTGTAAACACTTGCTTAAGCATCTTAGTAATGGACCATGCAATTGCCCATCTCTGGAGAAACAGGAGAAGAATTACACTGAGCTCCTCGGAGTCCTTGCAAAAGAAGATGGGATTTTAAGCCTCTGGGATTGCAGGCATTTTTCCTCCAAAGGGAGAGATTCAGAGCTCTGCCACAGCAGCTGACATTCAAAGTTATGCTGGGGACACAACACAGTTACACACTTAAATGCATTTTATCAGCCGGTTTCCATAGTCATACATTCCAAGCACCAAACCTCAGAGACCCCTAGCTAAACTTACAAAAAACCCTTCTCCACCATAGAATCATTCAGGTTGGAAAAGACCTTTAAGATCGTTGAGTCCAACTGTAAAGGCAAAAGTAGAGAGAAAGCCTAAGAACAGCGCAGGAATCATTAAATAGACGGCAGTTTGACATATTTCCCACAAAGGGCTGTTGCTCAGGCATCACCCACAGCACGGGAAAGCTGGAAGGAGCCGCAGCACCGTGCAGGCACCCGGCACCCACTGGCGGTGCTGGGAGGCGAGCAGTGAGCGGGAGCGCCCATGGAGGCTGCTGCTGTTGCCCTTGGATGGACGACACGGCCGAGACGGCCGTCTCGCCCAGCTGTCGGCACCCATGGGGGACACGTCGGACCCCCGGGGCAGGAGTGGGAGGAAGCCCTGGGGTGGCTCAGCTGCAGGTAACCCAGCTGGGGAGGAGAGCCCAGAGCCCCCTCACCCGTGGCTCGGCTGGCCCCTGCCGTCGGGCGCTGACGCAGGGAGGTGGTGCGGAGCAGGGACGGTCCCTTGTCACCCGGCAAACCTGCCCCGGGGGAAGCTCCTGCCGTGCCCAGGACACGGCCCAGCAGACATGGCAGCAGCTGCCATGGGAGGCCATCAGCTTCGTTACTTCACCGCTCCGATGGGCAGACGTAGGTCACCTCCTGAACTCGGTGTCACCTCCTCTTGCATTTTTGCAAATGGCCTGAATGTTGTCATTTGCGTGTGCTTTAACCTCGGTAGCGGTGTCCCAGGCTCCCTGGAAGGTGGCACGGCAGGTGTCACGCCAGTGGCACCGTTCCTTGAGGCGCCGGGGTGTGCTCTCTGCAAGTGCTGCCGAACATCGCCGTTCCCGTAGCAGCCATCCTCGGAGGAGACAAGCTGCTCATGGAGGATCTGAGGGGGTTCCTGGGAACGCTGATGTGATATTTCTTTCACCGCAAAAAATTTCTGAGCTGTTTCTCACATTAAAAAGGAAACGCTAATGTATTTTTTGTTAATTTAAGACGATGAAATGGGAAATGAGCGGTGCAGGTTTTCTCCTTGCGGGGAGCCTCCCTGCAGCCTGCTCTGCAGAGACACGGGCACGGCGCCTGATCCGGAGGCAGCAGCCCGGAGCGACGAAGGCGACCTCCTGCTGCCAAACGCCCTGAGACTCGGCTGTGCCGAGGCACGTTTTAAACTCCACGGCTGCATCCGACATTAATCATTTGCTTCCACAGAAGTCCCTGGCTGTCCCGTGAATTCACCTCCCCAGGGCGGTGTATTTATACACCAGGGTGCTACTGCCACGGGACGCCCCGGCCGTGCGGCGAGCCCGGCCTGCTGCCTGCACAGGCTATTGATTTTTCCGTTCGTTACGAGTCCATTTGGGAGCTGCGAACCCCCAGTCTGCAGGGTGAGCGTGAGAGGACTGTGCAACCTTCACGCACGGTCGTGTCCGTCCGAACAGCCACCCGGCCAGCGGCACGCTTTTTAGATTTGTTCCCTGTGTTCATCGTACGCCGCTGCCCTGCGGGATCCGCCTGCGGCGAGTGGAAGGACCAGAAGGCAGAGCGGGGCCGTGCCACCCAGCAGCAGGGGAAGGAGCAGCCAGGAGGCATCTCCATGGCTGCTCTCGTGCTTGCAGGACATTAACTTAAAGGTGTTTCACCAGGGCGTCAAGAACATCAGCTTATGGGGCGATGAAGTCAATCAGTGTCCAGCCTTACCTGGAATTACGATTCCGCTGCCAGCAAAGAGATTTGGCTGCGGAGTGTGGCGGGATTAGACTGATACTTCACCGGCGCTCTTCCTCCTACGGGGCTGTGTTGCCGAGCTCCTGGCTCCAGGGCAGTAAACTCCCTCAGGCCACCGCCAGGTCCCACCGCAGCCGGTCCCCACCACAGCGCAGCCCCGTGCGCTCGCTCCGTGTCCCACCAGCGCGGGACACCGGGCGGACACAAACGGGACGTGGTGCGGGACCTGCTGGACTCACGGCGAGCCTTTTCCATCTCAGATGTTTGTGCTGCCCCTTGCCACGGTGGAACTCCTCCCGGGTGAAAAATCAAAGTCCTCAGGGCTTGAGGTTGGGTCTCTGGCACGTTTCCCCACATTTATAGAAACAGCATTATTTTTGGTGCCAAGATTTTCATCAAAAAAAAGAAAGCTTTTCCTAACGTTGGTAGGGATTTATTTGACATCTTGGGAAAGGGTGTTCCCAAGTGTGCTTCCCCCCAGGAATGTGAGAGCACGCCTTCAAGCAGAGGCACTTCCCGGTCCTGTGGGGAGGCCAGGGGCGATGCTAGACCACCTGCACCACCTGTACCTGCCGTGACACGTGGGTGGTGCCAGCACGGAGCTCCTGCAGTGCAACCACAGCATGCTAGGGTTGTCACTGAAGGCCACCAGCGGTGGCCTAATGTCATGCAGGGATGTCAGTGAGGGCTTCTGCCCAGCACCCAGCGCTGCTGGCGACCGCTGCTTCCCGTGTTGTTTTGCCCTGGACTGAAAGGCTGGAAACAGTTTTTAAGGTGGATGGTGGGTTCTTAAGAGAGGGGACCTGACTGCATTCCCGAAGAGGTTTGGTATAGTTGACTTGCTGATGAAGCACTGTCTCCAGGAGTCCTAGGCAGAGTTGCTGTTTTCTGTTCTCCATAAACTGCAGATCCATTTGGATTTTTCTGGTTCAAGTATTCTGGGGGGTTCCCACATGTCAGAAGTGAGTTCACTCCTTACACTTGTGCACGATGGGCTTTGCCAGTTAAGCCGACATCTCTTCGCAGTGGTGGGTGTTACGTCTGGATGATGCTTTTTGTTTTGCTCAAGGGGCTCACTGAACAGGAGAGCCCTGCCAGCCCCGACGCTTCTGCCTTCAAAGCCAAGGAGGAAAAGGTGCTTTTTGTCTCCTCCACCTGCACTTGCCCAACTCTGGAAAACAGTGCTCGTGCTGCCAGCAAGTGGGGTCAGCGTGTTATCCGTTCCTCTCCTGGGACGGCTGTTCCGTACGCTTGCTACTGCTTCTGTACTTCAGCCTTTGACCTACACTGAACCCCAGGTCAGGAGAAGAAAGACAGCGGTTCAGGATTACGGTGTGAAGACTATTCAGTATTGGGTGATAGCACCTACTGCCAAATTGTGAATGTCTTGGAAAGGAATCTTCAGGGACAGACAAATTTGGGGTGCATGTTACATGTATATGTGCATTTATTCGTTAATTACTTGTTCAGTCACATCTGTGGTGTTGGAGTGTTGAGCCGTGAAATTAAACATGAACTGTACATACATGGTTTTGGAAGAAACAGCCTGTTTGACGTTAGCCTAAAGCCTAAAAGGGGTGTCACATACTTAGTAATAATATGCTTATAAACTTCTGTTTTCCTTAATTAGAATTAACTCTGCAAGAAATCATATTGTGAACACCTTGTGTTATGGAGCTGGTGACATGCTTGGGGACACCCTCCGAGGTGACTGGTGTCCTCCTCAGACTACCTCAGCACTAGGCTCACCCAGTCGTATTTTACAAGTCACGACTGAAGCCCACGGTGAATGAACGCAGAAATGTTCATTTGGTTGCTGTTATCAAACCTCCAGGAAGATCTATTTTACTGTGGCAAATTTAAAAGGCAGAGGAAGACACACAGTCAACCACCGCACCTAGTCAGGCAGTCAGGAGGATGTCAGTGGCTCTTACCCAAATTCCTCTTCTTTGCGGAGCATTAGAAGAGGGAAAACACAAACGACACCCCAGCTTTCCCCTCTCTGACAATGGGCTTTGGCGGGCTTTGGCTTCGGAGGAGGAGGGACACCATCTCTCTCTCCAGGATGAAATCAGAGCGATAGTTGCCATGTACAATGCTTGGAAATGAGGTAGCCCAGGAAAGTGTGTCTCACTAAATACTTTTCATGCTTCAGATCTCTTTTCCTGCTCCCTAGTGTGTCCTTGTCCATAGCTAAAGGATAATCAATTCAATCCAACATACATCCATTTCTGGTTGGAGTGTCTTCTCCCATACCAGTTTTCTCACAGGTGACTTTATAAAATGGGACACTACAAGCCCAGAGTTATGATGAATGCAGGAGAGAGACAGCACAATAAATATTTGTTTAGGACAGAACAGGCATGAAATCGGGTGAGAAATCACAGAAGTGAAGGGATACAGGGAGTGCCTGTGCCCAGAAGAAGCTGCAGAGGACAAACTTGTGGTGAACCTCACATCACGGAGAAAGGGAATTGCTGGCCATGCATGGGCGGATGCTGTGACGTGAACAACTCGGCTGGAAGGTACCTAGCACTTTGCAAACAACACTCATTAATTCTACACTAAAAGCAGCGCCGAAGGTCCACTGAAGACTTTCTCTGAAGTCTGTAGCTCTGTAGCCCTGTAATACAATATTGCCGTGGTTTGTCACAGGCCGTGAGCTCTGTACGGAGTTGCAAGGCCTCGGCACCAAGGCTTGTCCCAGAAGACTTCCAAGAAGTTAATCCTGCAGAAGGTTTGATTGTAATGGGGGAAAAAAAAAAAAGGATAGTTTCAAGTTAAATAATAATTAAGTTTAGGGAAAGGTTTTATACATCAGTTATTACAAAGGGGGCAAAAGGAATATGTGTTGGCAGATGTAGAACATGGGAGAACTGGAGCCCAGCGTGGTACTGAGGCGCTTTGCAGAAGAAGCCAACGTGACGGGACCTGCGACAGAACAGGTCTCCGAGGCGTTTCTCTTATTCGCAGATGGATAAACATGGGAAGCTCCAGCTTCACAGACAAATGTGATAGTCTTCAAACCTTACAGCAAACATATTGTGTCAAGATACACATACAGGAAGGCAATAAAAAAAACAACACTGAAAGCTTGCGCAGGTCATGAGATTGTGCTAGAGAAGAGGTAGTCATGGAAATAACAGAGCGAAAAAGAGCCTCGTGTGGATGTTAATAGATTTTTTTCCTGGAGGCTGTTGCTGATACCAGGAGGAGCCCACGCCAGAAAGAAACTGAGACACCAGAGTGAGCTACGCAGCGGGACAGGGACTTTGAACCATCGGAGGAGACCACGCCACGCCGAGGAGGAGCCAGGCACACCCCACCATACAAACTGGTGGCGGAAGGTGACCTGGGGAAGGGAAAACACAGCTTCTCTGCAGTTTCCTGAGATGAAGAAGCTAAGAAATAAGATTTAAATGAAAGATCTTTTGTGTTCACCCAGAAATATGTGTGCAGGAGCAAAAGTAGAAAGCAATTCTGAGCAGCACACCCCAGAGGGGCAAAGATCTCCCTTGCTTTGTCTGAAGAGATCCTCCACGCACCAGGAGAGAGAAGCAGAGGAGATGTACAACTCGCAGGCACAAAACCCGTAAAGTCCACTCACAACAGCAGTTTACACTCCCTGCAGAAAAGCCATCGGAAGTTGGAAATACATTTGTCTGTTCGTTGTATTGGAAAGCTCCATAAGTATAACTTACGATTTCATCAGTAGTACTTTGATATGCGCAATCCACTGCATACCTATTTGGTATTCATTTTAGAAATTCTCCTAATAATTTTGCAAGCAAATTATCAATATACTGATCATTTTAGTAAAAAAATTAATAAGAGGGAATATCTGACTTTCTCTTCAATTTATCTTTAAATCATATTACCCTGAACTAGATACATGTAGAGAAATCCTCAGTAAAAGGAACAGAGTGGGGCTTTTTTTCCAGTATTGACTCTTTCCATTCTTCTATTTTTAGAGTTCATAGTAAATGCAAGCAACCCACCAATGATAAATAAAAATATCACCTGAAATGTGGTATATTTTGGTTTTCAATATGAAGGTCTTAAATATCAATTTATTCTCCTGTCTTTTGGGTGCTTTTTCTTTGTTAGTTGCCTTTGAAACACAGAAGAAAAAGGCATTTTAAGCAGCAAATCATCACGCTTATCTTCTCAACAAGAAATGTGTGCGCTTGGAGGCAGCTGAGGATTGCTGTCACATCTCTCTCTCTCCAACAGGAGAATTTGTTTCCTGCAAAATCACAACCCGGACTGCAGTCGTCGCGGACAGGAGGATGTTGGGGATGCTGGCAGCGGGGTCCCGCAGCCAGCTCACGCTGGCCGGGCGTTTCGGGGCTGAGGGAGGGAGGCAGGAGCAGGGGCAGGGACACGGCGCCGGGCGCTGCCGGGGCTGCTCCTGGTGAGTCGCCCTGCAGCGGCTCTTCGGCGTCCCCACGGTCTCCGAACACTCTTCCTGGCCAAGGGATGGAGACCCTCTGCGGGAGGGGGCTGCCAGCCAGGGTCTCACAACAGGCGTGTGGGGCACAGCTGAGTAATAAATGGAATTTTTGAACAGCGTGAGGAAAGAGCTGGCTGATTTCAAGAGAATGAAGATTTCAAGAGAATGAACTAAGAAAATGCGTTGCTCCCTGAAACGGACCAGCAGTCAGCGGCGTAATGGAAACCTCTTAACACTCTTCTGGTTTTCGCGTTGATCTGGGATAGCCAGTCACTAGCTGCGGGTTTGCAGGGTCTTTAGTTTTCTTTTAGGGAGACGGACAAGGGAGGAAGAACTCATACTTTTCTTTCAAGAAAACGGAAAGATCTAGAAACAGCCTGGTTTTTGCAATATCATTCAGTGCGGTGTACGTCTCAGATGCAATTAAAGCAAAAATCGGCACAGATCTCCTGGGTTTTCTGTTGCACACCTCCCAAACAGTCACGTCCTGAGCATTCTCACTCCTGTTTTAAATATTCTGTTTCTCTTAGCTAGGTGGAAATCATTGCTAGTTTCAATGACGTCTTCCCTTCTGGATAAAACTTACCCTTTTCCATCCACTCTGAAATGAGCAGTGATAAGAAAATCCTGACGAGGGGTGATGAATGTTGAGGTACCAGCACTACAGGACTTGTCCTTATGAAGGGGGATAAATTTCACCTGGAAATTTCCTTCCAAAGCAGGTGAGAACTGTAAATTATGCTGATTTTTTTCAATTGAAAGGGAAAAACAAGGAACTTGTATTCCTTTACCTTATGAATAGTTGAATACAAAGGGTATTTACAGATACTTTTTTTGTTACTTGAATCTCCATCAAAAAGTGTTTCTTTAAAACGTGCTGGAGAACTTTATTTGGGTTCCTCTTTTATCTGTTCTGTTCTGTTCTTCACAATTTTTTCTAAATCCTCTGGGTTTCAATTAGCAGCCATGGGAAACTCCGGGAGCCTCCTGCCTCCCTGCATTGCATTAAAAAGTGACACAGTGTTGTGCAATCCTCAGTCTCTCTTTTGAATAATTCATAGAGCTCTTTAGGGTAGACCAAGATTTCAATTTAATATTATGGCCTGATTTTCCTAAACTTCTCACGCTTCAGGTGGAAATCCTACACGTAGGCAACTGGCGTCTACATCTATTTAGTCAGACAGGCCTGCAGTGACATGTTTGGGAGCAATATTTACCAGTATATATATTAAACACTAAAATAAATACTAATTTTTATCTTTATCTAGGTGAGAGTGCTTAGAGATATTCTTGTCAAAATGTTTCCATTCTTAAAGGTGTTTTCTGCTCTTGGCAGGATGGAGATAAAGCGAACACACCTGAAGTGGTTTTGCTCTTTGATAAGAGTGCAATTAAAACCAGGGTCTCCTCTGTTCACCCGCTGAGGTTGCCAGGAGCGCGACGTCTGAGCGCGAGCACGACGCTGGGCATGAAACCCTCTGCGTGCGCATCCAGAAGCGGGGCTGGATGCAGCCGGACTGTGAAACTTCACATCACAAAGCGTTAAAGGTCACTTACAAATTTGTATTTTTCGTTTGGCAGGCAGCAGTGCGTGCTGCACTGTCGCTGTACGGCAGCTGTGGAAGGCTGAGGGTGCCGCTCGCAGGACACACCGGTACCAGAGTGGTTTTCTATCTGCCGAACACTTTAAAAAAGATAGTCACATGCACACGTCACTAAATCATAGATGCTATAGGTGGAAAAGACCTTTTTAATCTCCCTGGAACAAGCCCAATTAAGTTCAGTTTTCTATTAGATCAAGGCGATAGCTACCAGCAGAAGTGTGAAAAGCAATTAACTCCTTAAAAGTTCAAATACATTCGATCGACAAAGGTAACGTTAAACAAATGTTAAGGATGCACGGTTAAGTACTCTGAAGCCAAAATCATCAAATATCCAGGCGGCACAAACAACCTTGTGCCTGCTCCCTGTCCCTGTGATTCCCATATAGATTTTAAATATTTCATAGTCCCTCAGTTAATAACATAGATGAGGTGTGAGATTGCTTACGGTGCTCCTTAATTGTCAGGTTGTGTCTCTCTAGGAAATTTATGTCAGATTTGGCAAAAATAGAGTGATGTGTCTCACACAAAGGTGTGGGGAAAGCTCACCCTTGCGAGCAGAAGCCCTGGCCAGGCAGGACCGCAGGTCTTTTGACACGGGTCAGTGGAAAACCTCTTCTCCCGCCTGGGCAGGACGTCCGGCCGGGAGCGAGGACGGCGCCGTACCCCAGGCGCGGAGGCGAAAGGAGAGGGGCAGAGGGCAGGCGTTTGGCACGGCAGTGTGACACAACAGCTTCACTCAAACCACCGACAGGAAATACGCTTTTCGCTGCTCGTGTCTCAACACCATGAGCTTGGGTAACGCACCGGGAAAGCGAACCCGCAGACTTCTGAGCAGAAATCCTACATTTGGTGGCACCGGCCTCTGGAAGCCACTTCCCAAAACCTGGATGTTACAAAGGTGCTGGATATAGTAAACGCAGACCTTCTGAGCAAGGAAACAGCAGGACGTGGAAGGCAGCTGGAGACATGTGGAGACATGCCTTAACGAATAATCACAGACAAAATACTAGAAGGCATACTAACTGATTTCTGGCACAGACCACCAAAACGTCGTTAGGCATTAGACGCTATAACAAGACAGAAGACGTAGAGCAAAGAGGAGGTCTACATCTGAAGAATGGTCTACACTGGAAGTTTCATTCTGCCACTATTAAATTACCATCAGGTTTTATAATCGCTTTATATGACAATTTTCTAAATCAAGCTATGCTGCACCTAGCATGGAAAAAGATATATACATAATGTAACGTTCAGAGTTTTTTTAAGAGCTGGCTCAAAATCTCACTGTGAATATCTGGCACAAAGTGAGAAGAAAGGAAGTATATCAGTATTATAAAACAGAATAAGCAAGATGGCCCAGATAATTATAGACTTGTCAGTCCAACATCAATGCTGGAAAAAATAACAGAACAGCTGTTATGGAAGTTAATCAAGAGAGAGCTAAAAGAATAAAATATAGTCAGTGTTGGTTTGCAAAACTAATTACCTCCTTTCTGGACAAGATTCCAGTTTTCAAAGTCTCGCAGGGTGCTCAAGGAAACTTCAGCAGCATCCACTGGCCGCACCAACATCCCCGTGCCCCATGGCCGGCCCTGTGGCCCCGCGAGCAGCCGGGGCGCAGTCTCCGCTTCCAGTGGCATTTGGAAAACTTTTAATCAGCTGCTTTTTCATCCATTGCATATGTGACATGTTGATGTTTTTTGATTAGTAATATTGTGTGTCACAGCATTACCTGTCCTGCCGCATGGTGACACGGTGGCTGCATGTCCGCAGAAGGTGACCGGGGTCTGCTGCCCCGTGACCACCAGCCAGCGGCCATCAGTGCTGCCTGACCGGGAGCCCGCTGGCCAGCCCGGGTTTGGGCTGAGACCGCGCGGTCTGGGGGAGCGGAGAGTGACAAAAAGGGCGAGTAACTGAGGCAGGGAAACCTGGATTGCGTGGTCAGATCATCGTTTTAATGTGTCCACGTGCAGCTTCACGTCTGAGAGGAAGATACCGGTCTGCGGGGTCGGGGGACCTGTGCTTGGAATCGGCACCGCTGAAACGGGTAGCAGGGTCTTGCTGGTAATTAGCTAAATGGAGTTCCCAGGGCAGCACTGGTGACAAGGCCTGTGCAGGAGCACCCCGAGTCAGAGCAACCCCGCTGCTGAGCCGCCGTCGTCCATCCCGGCGGGGCGCCGGAGCCTGGGGAGGGTCTGCGGGAACGGGAATGCTGAAAGTGCCGAAAACCAGCGCCAAAAGCACAAAGCCCCTCTCCTGGTAGAATTGCTGATGGGAGAGAGAAGGGGAGATGTGATAGTCTGGGGGCACCTCCAGGGAAGCAGAAATGTGGTGAAAATGGGATTTTCTGCTTGGCAGGGGCCCGGGGGGGTCAGCATGGCTGCTGGCTGAAGCTGGTCGCTGACGGCGCGGGGCTGGGCACACGTCTCCTTTACAGCCAGAGTAATTAGGGATCCGACAAACTTACCGTGGACCTGGGAATTTTTAAATCAGGATAAGATTGATTTTCTCATTGTTGTTGTTGTTCTTCTTCAGCAGTAGTCCAGTCCAGTCAGGAGTTCGTTGAAGGACCTCTTGGGGCCTCAGTTGGGAAGGAAGGAACACTTGGTCTCTTCTGGCTTTATAATCTATAAATCCATTAATCTGTGGATAAAGCCCAGGCAGTGAATCCGAACAGTTAACATGCTAAGTAGAGACTGAATTATTGTGCTTTAATTGAGAATGAGGAAACGTATGGTTATTATGAGACTTAGACTTGACTTTGGGAGGAGCAGCAGAGATTTTCAAGATGAGACAGCTGCTCTTCTCAAAACAGACTCCTCGCAGTCGGCCACGCATGGGTGATTCGGGACAGACCCACAAGGAAAACCACTGGCACCTTTCTGAATAAAATCCAGTTACTGTTCATGGGAAACGAGGAACAGAGAGAGAATGCGGATTAATGAGAATGGTTTCTAATGAACTGAGGTGATCACAAGGAAGCCTTTAGACGAGGGAAGGAAGCAGAGGGAAAAGTACAAGCTGAGCAGCAGCTTGTTAGAACTCAGCCCATTCTCTGCCTTCACCCAAAGGCTCCTGGGTACACCTATTTGTTGAGAATGGCATTAAAAATCCTGCAATTGGTGAAGCCTTCAATAGCACGCTCTGCTCGGAGGACACTGCTGGCAAGGGGCAAGGGACCGCCAGCATCTCCCTGCCTGCCGTGGAGGCGCCGCCGGAGCCATCCCCAGAAGGGACGCACTGTTGGCTCCTGAACTTCATCTGGAAACAACAAGCCACAAAATGCACTTTTAAAACAGACGAGGGAGGCAAAAGTAAGTAACAGGATTAGAGTTTCAAATTGCCGTGAGAGTCTAGAAAAAAAAACTTTTCTTTTTATTACCATTATTATTATTCAGAAAAAAATAAACATAAACTACCATATCTTCTCTACATTTTGTATCAGTGGCAGCTGTGTTGACCATTAACTGAGGGCCCAGAGAGCTTTTCAGGCTCTTCCTGCATTGCGAATGGCTTGCCTGGACAAACTGTGACCATAATAAGCCAAGGGATGCGAAGCAGCCCTGGTGGCTTGTAATCACTCGTCCTACATGAGAAGCCATCAGCAGACAATAGCCCAAGGAAATGTCCTCCACCTTCTCACATACTTATTTGTTTTCGCAGCAGAATTCGTGCTGCAAAGCTTCTGGCAAAGACCCTGTTTCTTTGTATTCCCCAGCAAAACTGGAAACGAGTCAGACAAGGTCACTGGAAGTAAAGCGCTCGTCTGAGGGCGGCCAGCACATCTGCTTCCCGCCGCAGCCGGGTGAGCGCGGCAGCAACCCGGGCGGCCGCAGACCGGCTCCCAGCACCCTCATGCTCTCTGCGGCGTGCAGAGCCATCTGCTCGGCGTGCCGGTGCCTGCACCTGGAAGTGCCGCTCCGCAGCGCGGCAGCACCGGCCAGGGACCGGCGAGGCGGCCACGGGTGCACATCAGGCGCTTTTCCCATCCAGTTTCCTTTGGGTTGGAAAGGCACCATATGGATGCTGAGGAGTCAGGGTAGGTTTTTCAAAGTGTCCTCTTACAGTTTCACACATCATCAGGTTTTGGTATTTTGAGATTCTTCC
>VFFE01000122.1:74067-94329 GCA_008921705.1 Burhinus oedicnemus | reverse complement strand
GTCGGTGTCGGTGTCGGTGTCGGTGTCGGTGTCGGTGTCGGTGTCGGTGTCGGTGTCGGTGTCGGTGTCGGTGTCGGTGTCGGTGTCGGTGTCGGTGTCGGTGTCATGGGGCTGCCGGAGCAGCATATCTGGTGATTGCCACCCAGATGTGGGTGCTCCTCAGGGTTTCCAGCCTGTCCCATGCCTGGCCCTGATGGGAGAGAACCTTTCTGGGAGGTGGGTTTGGGGTGGGGATGCGTACTAGGGTACCCAGTTATACACCTTGGAGCTTGTGATGACCACGTGGGCATCCCTGCTTCCCTTGGGGACCCTCAGGCTGTTGGTTGAGGGCAGCACCACTCCTGTGGTGTGAGCTGTGGTGACACAGTGTGGGGGTTGCATTCTCCAGGCTCTCCCATGGCGCTCCACAGGGTTGCGGTGGTCAGCTTCTGCCAGGGCATGGGTGCAGATGGGGTTTCAGACCGGCCTCCCGTTGCTTCGCTCTCGAGGCTCACAAAAGCAACGGCCAAGGTGGTCAGAAGCAGAGAAGGGCCACAGGCAGCCGCAGCCCCAGCCACCAGCTTGTCCCTGGTGCCTTTAGCATCGCCGGAGAGGCCGTGCGCCCTAGGGCAGACTGTGACTTGTTGTGGGATGAGCCATACAACAACAAAATCACTAGTCTTCCAGAGGGAGCCAGGCACCACATCTGTCCTTGTCGCATGGGGCTCCGTGCTGAACATCACCCTCTCCCTGCCACCAAGGGGGCTTGTGGGGATGCAGGACAAGTGTTCTCAGGCGCCATCATTCCTCCTTTTCACCACCCATTAACTTCTTCAGCCTGGTCAGAAAGAAAGGATTTAGATCACCCTGTGATTTATCTTTTTCTATTTGTTTTAGGTTTTTCTCCCGGCTAGTAAACCTCTTCCTTAAATCTGTTGCTCTGTGTTTTGCATCTATTGCTTCCGTCCCTGCTGTTCAGCTAATTAATTCCTCCTAATGACAGTAGCTCAAGTGTCCCACAATAACTTGCTAGGGAGCCCTGGCAGGTCTGTATGTAGAAATTTCTACTTGTTTCTGTTATTTTTTGTGAAGCGTGCAGCACAGCTCTCGGGAATCATTCATTTGGGGTTCCTGGAGGCTCTTTGCCCTGTTTTCTCCCCCTAAGCAGGGTGTGAGCTGAGGGTCGTCACACGAGGAGGAGCAAATTTGAGCCCTGGTGTGAGAGTAATGGGCTTGTGTTGCCTGTGGCATTGCTCTGCTAGATGCAGGTGGGCGGGGGGGTGGCATCTCCAGCTGCTCTTCTCCCTCGCAGCCCACAGTGGGACAGGAGATTCAAGCGCCTTGACTGTTTGGTGCCTATCGATGGACGTGGCTGATAGCTTCTCCCCGGACATGTTGCTGTTGTGCTCATGGGTCTGATCAGTCTTGGCTCATCCATAACAAACCCATCCATCTCCCCTCATCTTTGTTTGGTGACACCTTCTTTCCCAGGCTGTGCGTTTTGCAGGAGGCACGTGATTCCCTTTGGCAGTGTGAAATTTTAGCTGCACCTTTGTGGTTACAAAAAAACCTCAACAGGAGAAATTATGGGCACGTGAGGAGGAAGGGAAAAGCTTTTTCTGTTTTCCCAAGGCCGCAATAGCCCAGGCTGCAAGGGAACAGTGGTGTCACTTTTCTCCCCTTTTCCAAGGATGGAGGTGGAAAAAAGTCAAAATAGCTTTAAATGGGTCCATCTGTGTACCTGGCCTCCTCTGATGCCGCTGACCTCTGGGTTATCAGTAGATGGTGCTCACGTGGTAGACAGTTCTCCCTTCGGTGGAAGCCTTGTGCCCAACCGTGATGCCACTTGTCTCCACAAGGTCCTGTGGCCTCGCTGGGGATGGAGGGTTTGGCACCAGATGGCAGAAATCCCATTTGGATTTGGCAGATGAGCTGACAGCTGAGATGAAGGCAGAGCGCGCCAGAGCCCGGGAGAGGTTTCTGCGGTGTTTGCACAATTTGAAATAATAACGAAATCTGTAAAACTCTGGGTAGAGCACGACTAGAATAACAGGCTAAATTTGTCGGATGAATAATTTACTAGAAGTGCTCCAAGCGAGACGAGCACCAGCCTGATCTGAGGCTGAGCAGCCTGGGTGGCTCTGTCCTCAGCTGGGAGCTTGTCCCTCTCCTGCCACTTGGTCATTGCTCCTGCAATAACGGCTTGCCTCCAGCTGAGGTGCCTGTCCCCAGGTCACTGCTTCCTGGGGCTGCAGGGCTTCTTGCAGATCTTGTGGTCCCCTTGTCTGCAGTTTATTTTCAAGGCACTGCTTTGCAGAGCAGAGGTGGTGGCAGTGGGTGTCTGTCACCGGCTCCAGGCTCGGGGACTTGCCCATCCTCTGCCTTTTTCCCTTCTCCAGCCAATTCTCTGTCCTTGGCTGCAGTGCTGAGCGGATGGAGGAACTGAGACATCTTGACATTTGGGATGGGAAGGGAGATGAAGTCCCAGCGCTGGGAGGAGATTGCGACTGTGGCAGCAGCAGCCAATTAACGTGATCATGTTTATGAATGCGGATCAGTAATTCCAGGTAAACTCCCCAAGAGCAGTGCCGTGGGTGAACAAAGCCTCCTGCCCACCCAGGAGCCTGCCGATGGCCAGTGGTACCCAACAGCGCCAGCATGTTCCTGCTCTGACTCTAAACTGCTTCATTTCCAGTCTCAGCCTGGATATGGGCTCATTTTGTCCCCTATTACCCCAACACTGGAGCTTATGCTCATTTTTGCAGGGCTGGTTGCACCCGTGTGCCCCTGGACCTCTCTGTCCCCTCCCTGCCATCAGGGATGGCTGGTGGGAATGAGGAGCTCAGAGAGAAATTAACTTGGAGAAGGCAGCAAGGACCCAGCTTTGCCTTCACAGGTGATGAGGGACCACTTCACTGTCCTGGGCTTTGCTGGCTGCATAGTGCCTGCCCGTCGCCCACCCATGGGTTGGGGGACCCTACCAGGGCTCCCTCGAGCTGCTCCCATCACTCCAAATAGGATTGTGGCAGGGCTGGTTTCTGTCCCCCACCATCTAGAAGATCAAACAGAAGGTGGGGAGCTACAGAAGCAGATCAAGGCAGTGACCGGTCCCTTGCTGGACCTGGTTTCCTTTAGAGAAAGTCTCATCATGAAGGGGCAACTGGAAACACCACCACCATCCTTTGCTGCAAGGGACTGGCTCAGGTGGCCGGTGCTGCCTGGCTGCAGATGTCACCAGCTGATGGTCTGAGGTCACCAGCGTGAGGACATCAGAACAGATAGGTACTGCAGTGCTCCCTGGCCTTTGCCATGATGGGTCTCAGTGCTGCATCCTCTGCAGCTCTGTAGCAGAAGTCCAGCACAGGGAGTCCCCCGGGGACCTCTCCTTTCCCATGCCTCAGTCACCTCTGAAGAGGGCAAAGTGGTTCATCCTCCAACGCTTGGCCAGTCCGTGGCTTCTCTGCTCATGCTTAACCACCTTAAACCGAAAGGGCAGGAAGGCAAGAAGTCTGTGGACATTAACATTGGCTGCAGAAGCCAAGGGTTTCTGCAACTCCCATCAGCGAGGACCTTTGTGAAGAAATGAGGACACTCCGTAGGGTCTCGATTGATGAGTGCTTTCCTTTTTCCTGCTTTACGCCCTTGATGCTTCAGTCGTAACTGTTCTTTGAGTTCTTCATGCTGAGCCGACTTGTGCAAAACCTCCAGGATGCTGCATCCCTCCTGGCTAAGGACATGGATGGACTGGGTGCAACAGCACCCACCCAGCCTACTCAGTGCTGAAAAGTCCTGCTTGGATGGCAGAAAACGTTTTCCTTTCCCTTGGAGCACCAACAACCTCCCTCTTCCTCTTCCTCCTCCTCCACCACTCTCTGGGAATTGCTTGTATCCCTCCAATGTGGACAGACCTCCTCCTCAACCGTGTCCTGGCAGGTTCCAGTGCTTTGGGGATGCTGTGGGGATAAGGAGGGATCCTCCCAAAGCAGGAGGTGAGGGCAGATGATGCTGCCATACGGCTTCCCCCTTTGCTCCCCGTTTTCTGGCTCACCCCCAGGAGAGCAGTAAGCAATTATGGGCCACACGGAAGCTTCATTATCGCCCTGTCGTGGCCTCATTTGACGAGACGTTTTATTGCCAAACTTATTAAAAGTGAAACGTGCGGTTTCTGCACAGCAATTTCCTGTCTGCAGTGATAAGCCAGGCTCTGCCCGCTGTGTAATAAACAGTTATTTTTATGTATGGCTCTGGCTGGGGCAGCGAGGAGGAGAGAGGGCCCAGCTTGTGTTAATTGCGATAGTTAATGAGATCTATTTTGGGACCAATGTGCGAGGAGGTGCATGCCCCCCCCGCCCCCCCCACCCCGCCGCTGCTCTGTGGTGGAGGTGGCCTCCGGTGGCTTTGTGTTCTGGGTGCTGGCAGAGGGACCGGGCAGGGTCTCCTCCCTGGGGTGCATGGGGGCAGCACGCCTGGAGGAGATTAATCCGAAACTCCCTCACCTGCCTCATCTCACCCCTTCGTCACAGCCGGGAGCTAATGAGGGACCTGCTGTGCACCCCCATGGCATGAGACCACCCCCCCCTGCAACGGCTGCCCCCAAGCTCTGTTCATTCCACCCCTGCGCGATGCTGGAGGGAGCCCCAAAACCCAGGGGCCTCGCTTCAGTCTCCCCAAATCCTTCCATCTGCCCGAGAACCACCCTGTCTGCAGCGGCATTTGCCAGCGATGCCAGTGGCCAAAGCCCTGGGCATCCAACATGTCACCTCCCCACTGTCCCTCCTGCAGCAGGCGGGTGCTGGAGCGGTGACGGCAGGGACAATAAATTCCTAAAGCACACTAATGTCACAGGAAACCTGTGTCGCTGCTGGGCTTGAACCAGCAAAAATCTGATAAATATCAGCAAAGCTGATAAATATAGTTTCATTTTGTCAGAAACAAAATGTCCTCATTAGGTGCGCAGTCTGTATTTTGCTTTAATTATATCTTTTTAACACGTATTGAAAGGAAACAGCTTTTTTAAATGCAAGATGTCAAAACTGCATTTACAAAAATCCTGATTGCATTTTTTTTTCCATACCTGGCCAAAGCTGTTAGTTGAACTCAACCTGAAACTGCGTAACTTCTCCCAATAAACAATTTGTCAGAAAAATTCCTCTTGGCTCTGAGAGACCTGATAGTTATTTGTCAGCAGTCAAAACCCTGTTGGGTATTTCCCATCTGACTTCTTTTCTTAACAGCGGCTTTATTGGTCTGGGAATTAACAGTGGAAGATGCGATACTTGCTATTCATTGCAGTCATCCCAAATGCCACTCATCAGACCACGGCTCCGCAAAGCAAAAGCCCTTCTCCTTCCTTCAATGCACCTTTTTTTTGGCAGCTGTGGGGTATTTTACCCCCAGTTTGCTCCCTGCATCCTCCCGATCCCGCAGTGTGGACCGCTATCCCCGGGCTTGGAGCCACATTGGGTCCCCCCATCTCTGTCCCCTTCATCCCCATCCCTGCTGCCCAGCTCGGACTCTCGCTGTGTAAACTCCCTCCGTCGCCAGCCCGGGCCCTCGTTAATTTGTATTGCAGCGTGTGTCGTGGGCTGACGTGTAATTAGAGCTCCTGAAGCCTGTCTCATGCTGTAATTGCCATGACAGGGGCCACAGCATATCCGCTTGTTAATTAGTAAACCACAATATCCCGGGGGCTCGTTGAGAGCTGCCTTAATTGTATTTCAGCTGGAACAGAGGGATAATTACCCTTCACTAGCGCTGCCACTTTTTAATTCTTAAAAAAAAAAATAAAAGAAAAAAAAAAGAAAGAAAAACCCAAATTGAGGTCCTCTTTCTCTCAATGGCTGCTGCCTCCCCCCTTGGCTGTGCAGGGACCTGGTTTTGTCCCAGGGTTGAAGGGGAAGGGCCGTGGAGCTCAGCAGCGTGGGGATGGGATGCCAAGAGCTTTGCATGGCGACGTGCTCTTGGTCCGTCCTTCAAACTGGTGGTGGCTGAGCTGCCCCTGCTCAGAAGGTGCTTCTGTGTCCCTGCACATGGGACACCACCGGGAACCCTGTTTGCAGATGCAGGTTGGCTGCTGGGAGTCCCGTTTGCTGGGAATCCCATCTTGGCCAGCGGGCAGCCCCTGAACATCACCAAGGGGCACTGCCTGGCCTCCCAGCACGGCTGGCTTGGAGGAGCGGCCTGTGTCCAGGGAGGAGCGAGCCAAGGTCTCCAGGCTCCCCGCTGGCCGGAGAGGCTGAAGTCCCCCCAAAATGCAAGTGGGAGATGCCCCAGGCTGCAGGGAGGAGGCTGTGGATCTAGCAGGGCTTGGTGTAACTGTATGTTGTTGCCATGAGCGTTCTTCTATTTCACATCACCAACAGGCTTGGACCACCAGCATCGAGTGGGACTTCAGCGTGCTCGGTGCTGGAGGTCTCTACTCTAGCAAACCCCATAGCAGCAGGGCTCCAGCCTGCTTGGCTTTGATGGACCCCAGAGGTGGATCATCTTCCTTCTCAATTCCATTCTTGGCAAACCTCACCTCACCGGGCAACTGGGAGTCTTCTGGGACCTGGTTAAAAGCTTTTCCCTCCATAGGAAGGATGTCCTTGCAGGGGATGAGTGTGTCTGTGTCTCTTGTAGTGGCCATGGGGGTCTGTGGAGCTTGGATGTGAGATGAAGGAGGTGCTGAGACTCAGCATCACTCTTCTGCAGGCACTGCAGGTTCCAGAGCCTCTCTGCGCAGCACTGCAAGTGAGCTATTAGGTGGTCCAGGACCTTGGGGAAAGGTTAACCTGGGAAGAGATGCTAATGCGCGACATCCATCCCTTTTCCTGTGCTTCTCCCCAAACCAACACAAGGAGCTCAGCTGCCATCAGCACTGCTGCTTCCCGCTGTTCAAAAAATCGTGTAATGGACAACTGGCCTTCGGGAGCCGGTTTGTGAATTGGTTTAAATAACAGGCCTGGCTCTCTCCTGGGAAGCTACATGGAGTTCAGGCTTGAAGAAAAGATCAGTATGGTGGCTCCAAGCATTAGCAAGAAGAAATAACTGAAGCAGAGAGCATTGAACATAATTACAGCCTAAGAGCTGTGGTGGGAACTCAGCGACCTGAATGCATCTCCTGGACTTTAGTGCAATCAAGAAATTGACACTGCTGGGTCCTGAAGGCTGGTTTTTGGAAGCCACGCACCGGGGTTGAATGCCAGAGCAAGCGGAGAAGCAGCACAGGTGCCCGTTCTAAAGGCTGGAGCTAGAAAAGTGTCTCAAATGGCATGGAAGAACCAGATGGAGGCAAGCACTGGAACGCTCCACATGTAATTGAGGGCACCTTCAAGGGTGAACACGAGGTGGCTGCCCACCTCCAGGCTGCTCTCCGCTGCTGCCATGCAAGTCACTGTCATTAGAGCTGGGGATGGGGTTTATAGCTGAGTAACCACAACAACTTTGCACAAATTAAACAACATACTGCATGTTAATTATATTTCTTACAGCTGCCTCTGTCAACTTCGCCCTGTTGTCTGCTGTCAGAAGTAGATGGAGCCGCTTTGAAATTCACAGGCATTTTCACTCAAAGATATGGATGGCTAAACCTCTCCTTGGGCAACCATAACAGTGTGGGTACAGGTGGTAGATGCCACCTTCTCTGCTTGGAGCCCCCTTGGTGCAGCAGATGAGACCGGGTGGAGATGCAGTCATCCTCCACCAGCACAGGGGCCGGGCTGGATTTCCCCAGCTGGCATTTCAAACCCACCTTCTCATAAAGATGATCTTTAAGAAAAATAGGTATTTTTGCAGCAGAGTCACTCTCTCATTATTCCATGGGGCGCCGTGTGAATACAAATAAACAAAAGAGCCCCCTTCGACAACATCTGAGAATGCGGCTTCATATTTTTAAACCAATTTCCTTCGACCGTGTCAGGGCCTGTTTTGTGTTTGCTAGACAATTATGTGGCTAATGAGGACAGCCACGGTTACATCAGGCGGGATTAGGAAGAATAAGGCTACAAATGTTGCAGTGCTTAAGACAACCACTAACTAATGGGGGCTCGGAGGGCATGCCCCAGGGGCAGGCAGCTCCTGGCAGGGCTCCTGGTGCTGTTCTGAAGGAGCTGGAGCCGGAGCAGGCAGCAGGCAGCAGGCAGCGGGCAGGCTGGCCAGAAGGCGAGGGAGACTCATGATGCCTGCAGGGTGGCCGTGCCCATGGGAAATGAGAAAGTTTGATGGCAATTAGGAATATTTAGTGAAAGCCATGCCAAGTGCAGGACCCTGAGGTTGTCCCATGGAGGCAGAGCCCTCCGACAGAGCAGGAGGCACCAGCCCCATGGGGCTCAGCAAAACAGGTTCAAAAGCAACGGGGGAACTGAACCTCGTGACTGAGATCACCTAGAAACTGGTATTTTAGCTGAAGCCTCTCCATCCCGACTCTCTTACAGTTGGCACGGAGCACTGTGCAGTGTTTCTGCAGGGCTACGGCTGTCTCCCACCCCTCTGAAGAGGGCGAGGAAGGAAAGCAGGGAGGATGCCTGGTGCTGTAGCGAGACCCTACTCCCCGGGTCACCCGGGGAGACATGAGGAGCTGGCCATGACCTTCAGATGCCTCCTCCCAGCCGCCTCTCCGGCCGCCCACTCCACTACGCACTGCCTCCCCCATCGGTCAGCCGTCCAGACTCTCCCTTGCCCATCAGACAGCTGCGCTGGTGCTCTATGCAGGTGCCATAAGTCATGTTCAATGAATTCCTACAACCATGGCATCCTGCACCACTCCACTGGGAGAGCAGCCTGGCCACCCGTGCTGCTGCCCAGAGGGATTTTGCTTTTTCCCCTGGAGACCATCCTCCTCCTGAACCCTATTCCACATTTTGGCTGCATCTTCAAAAGCTGCTCAGCTAAAGGAACCAGGACAGGTTCACCCGCAGACAGATGGATGCACAGCCATGGCTGCAGCAGAGGTGCAGCCACATGTCCATCTTAAGACCTGCGCAGGAGACTGTCCAGGCCCAGTAACTGGGATGTCAACCACCCTTAAACCACATTTCTGTGCCAGCCCTCTGAGGTGCCCTCAGGTTGGATGCTGTCACAGCAGCACACAGAGTTGAGCATCTCACCCTCATATCCCTCTTCCTCCCTTGCCAGCACCATCAGGGAGCTCCTGCCTTTCGTCCTTGGCATGTGGGCTTGTGACAGCCAGGCACAGCCACCCTCCAAGGCTGGAGGAAGCCCCTGTCCCCTCTCAGCCTTCCTGCAGGAGAGCAAAGGCAGGTGGTGAGGACCGTGCAGAAGTGGAGCAGCCGGCTCCTTGCTCTTCCTCCCACCCTTTCTGTTGCCATTTTGCTGCCATTTGCAGATTCTCCAGCATTTAGTCCCAATGCTCAGTCTTGACATCCAGCTGTCCACTAAGTCATGCCAAGGTCCAGTAGCCAAGGAGAAGCAAGTACAGCTAATGGAGACACTCTAAACCCTCTTGCTGACTCTGCTCCATGCCTGGTCCCAGGGCCCCAGCCCAACCCCAGCCTGTTACCACCAGCCGCAGACCTCAGTGCTGCAAGGACCCTACTTGCTCCTGCCCTGTCCCTGCTGCAGCCACCCTGCCTACGCTTGCCACCCGCCTTCCTGGAAGAAGACGGCACGTGTGCTGAAGAGCCTCCCTTGAGCACAGCCACTGAATTGCACTCCGGATGACTAATTTGCGCCCTAATTGGTGTGGAAACGAATGCCAGAAAGCGCTGGAATACCGAGAATTGAAGCTCTCCATCTTGGCTTCCTTCAGGGAAATTGTCTTAATTAAGAGTCTGTCTTGCAAAGAGAGATAATTTTCAGCTACGTGTTGAAACAGAAGCCAGGATGGAGGTTGTGGCTGAGACCAGCATCTTCTCTCGCTAAGTCCACTTGGCTGTTGCAAAGCGAGAGCAGATCTGGGTGCAGGTTCCTCAGACCTCTGCATCTCTAGGGCTTGGCCAGCCCTGCCTTGACCTGCAGAACATCCCCATGGCCCTTGCACCTCCATTAGTGATCCTCAGCTCCAAGTGCACCTTCCCATTTTCATCCACGCATCGGGCCCCCCAGCAGCATCTCCCATCAGAAGTGGTCGCGTTGGTTGCAGGAGGCCATTTTACCAGTCCAGGCCTTACCGGCTCTGGTGGTGTTGACTCCATGCCTACGCTCTCCACCAGTATTTGCATTATGGTTGTTCAAACTTCATATCATTCATTGATTAACCTTGGGCTCTCCATTGGGACTTTTCCCTGGTGTATTTTCTCTGGACAAGCAGTAGCATCCCCACTCCCCATGGAGGGTGGTCCTGGCCATCCCACACATCTGGCACCTCTTCCTGCCCTGGCCGAGGGGAGCATGTCAGGAGCAGTTGCACATGGCAAGCAAACTGGAATGGGCTCATGTTGCTTTGCTGGTTGTGCTGGAGCCCACGGCACTGCACCGGCACCATGGGAGACACCCAGCAAGCCCTGGCACTGGTTGGAAGTGGTCTCTAGGGATACAGGCTGACATGGAGAGCTGCTGGACCTGGCACTGCTGCCTTCAGAGCACGGATGGCATTGAGATGCCCCAGCCCCTTCCCCTTCCCCATGGCCTTGCTGTGCACAGCTGTTCCCTTAGAAATAGCTGTTGCCATGGTTTTTCCAAAGAAAACACATCTCTCCCCCCCTTCCCCACCACCACCACTCCCCACCGCCTTAACCTTGTGACAGCAGCGATGACGTGGCTCCCTGAGAAAGGCCACTTCACGTAACTATGGTAACAATTAGCTTTCTCTTGATTTTACCTCGGGGGTGATGCTAGGGAGAGGGACCCAGAGCTGCTCTCCCAGAGCGGGTGCTTCCCCCGGCCTCGTGCCCGGAGCTGCGGCTGGCACGAGCCAGCTTGCCACTGCAACATCCTGGGCAGATGCCTTACTCGGACATAGGGATGTGTGCAATCCCCTGTATCTTGGGCAGCAGGGACATGCCCTCCATGTTCTTTACAGCAGGATGTGCCCCAGGACCCTATGCAAGCCCTAAGCATCTCAGCAGGGCTCCACTGGCCTCCTGCAGCAGCCAGTGTGGGGAGCTGGGGAGGGGAGCATTCCCCAGGCACGAGGAATGGTAGGAGCATCTGCATCCCCCAGGCTCATCCCAGAAGCGTGGGGGAAGGAAGGGGGGAAGCAGCCAGGTGTGCCGGAGAAGGGTTGGGAGCCAGCTGGGATTTTGGCGCTGGGGCTGGGGGCACGTTGGGGGCATCTCTAGCCTGGATGAGTGGTCTGCAATGGTGCCTCTGCTCCCAGCAGCGGGCGGGTAAACATGGTGCGAAGCTGCTTCTTGGGTACATCAGAGTCACAGCTGCCGACTGCAGAGACTAAAATAAGCATTTGCCTG
Source organism: Burhinus oedicnemus (assembly GCA_008921705.1). Taxonomy (NCBI): domain Eukaryota; kingdom Metazoa; phylum Chordata; class Aves; order Charadriiformes; family Burhinidae; genus Burhinus; species Burhinus oedicnemus. Next base: position 83,002 of record VFFE01000122.1, on the reverse strand, counting down.
CTTTTTATTCCTCTGAGCCCAGCAGAGCCCACTCAGCACCAGGAGTGGAGCTGGAGTCTATTCTTAGCCCTGCAGGGAAGGGAGCGGGAGTCCCTGCGCTGCCACCACGGCTGGGGGCTGCTGGGTCCCATCCCCTGTGGTCCCCAGGAGCCTGGCCTGACCCCAGAGGGACATCAAGGTGGGAGGGACTGCGCTCTGATAGGGACAAACTCCTACCTTTTGGCCAAGGAGGAGTTGGGGAGACAGTGGGAGGGAGGGATGCCCCAACACCTCTCTCAGCATCGCTGCAGGATTCAGCAAGTGGCTGCGATGCAGGTGGCTTTGGAATGGGGTCCCCGCTCTTGCAGAGCTGCTTTTCTGACTGGGCATGGGGGGGATTGGGGGACCTCCAGTCACAGGTCCTGCTGCCTACAGGGAGGGGAGGTTTAAGGGGAGTTAAGGGGTCTGAGCTGAGAGTCACCCCTCACCCAGATCAGACCTGCTTTGCCCAGCCCAAATCTTCCCGGTGTTTTCGACGTGTGCTGCAGACCACAGTGGCTGAGGAGCCACCAGCAGCCAGCATCACACCATCCGCACATTGCAGCGGGGGTCCTCCTCCAAAACATGGGACAATTCAGTGTGATCCCCATACCAGTCTAGGGCAGCAGCGGGCACAGTGCAGGGAGCAAAACTCCCATGTTTGGGCACACTGTGGCCAGCCCAGCGCTCGGCTCTGCTCTCCATCCCAGCCCCACAAGGATAAGGGCAGGATGGGGGGCAGGCAGAGATGCAGCTGTGCATGGGGGGCTGGGGGGAAGAAGCCCTGGCTCCATAGCAACAGGTACTTGCCACGTAATGGAGTCCTTTCCGCTCGGCCTCCGCAGCCGCCAGCCTTATTCGCATGGCCATAAATAATTCAATTTTCTCATTCACACACATGAATGCTGCGGGCCGGGGCTCCGGGTGTGCTCAGCCTCCATCTGTCCAGGGGGAAAGGGGGAGGCAGAGCCTGATAATAGAATCCATCGTTTGTTTAACATGGATGAGTGTGGCCAGATGGCCTGGGGATGGGAGGTGGGGATGGGGAAGTGGGAGGTGAGAGATGCTCTGGGGTGCTCCTGGAACCCTGAGCCTCCCCTGGATGAAGAGGGGAGGAGAGCAGAGGACCGGTGTGGGGATGAGCTCTGGCACCTCCAAATCAGCGTTTCCCTTGGAGATGCGGACTTTTGGGCTGGGATTAGGTTAGGTGGGTTCAGGCAGCCCTTCTTTTCACCATGCTGTTGGTGCCTTCCTGACAAGGAAGAAAGGATGGGAGAAGTGCTGCACTGTGCTTAGGATTGCCCTGATCCTTGGTGACACTCTGTCTCAGCATGGGCTGGGAGCAGGGGAGTCAATCCAGAACCGACATAATTTGGCTGGAGATGCTGAAGGGGAAGCAGCAAAGGGTGCTGCTGCTCACCACCCAGTCCTGCGCTGCCGGGCAAGGGCCAGCAGCCCCCAAAACAACCCCAGAGAACAACAGCCCTGGTGATGGAGAGACACATTGCAGCTCGCTAACACAATTAGCAGGCTCTGGGCCACCCCCTGGCAGGGGTGCAGCGGGCCTGGCAGGAGAAAACAAGGGAATTAGCAGGGTTAAGAGGCTGCGCTTGAAAAGCCTGCGCATTGCTGCCGAGGAGCCGGCGCCTGCTGTGTGCACACGCCGAGCTTGGCTGGGAGGTGAGGGATGCTGTCTACTGCCCAGTGGTATCAGTTCCTTGCCTTCCCCACCATGGTTTGGGCACAGTCCAGCCCAAAGCGTAAAAGCCAGCACCTTCATCACCTCTCAGTGTTTGACCAGAGGGAGCCGTTGCTCCAGCACCCGGCGACAGCCTGAGCCTTGGTGGGCTCGGACCCCAACGAGAAAATACAGACCAGGGAGGAGCCTTGGAGGTGGAATTGGTCACTTCATCTTAACTCTGCCTCTCACAGGCAAAATATCGGGTTCATCACCACCAAAGCAAGGTCCTGACCTCAGTCACCACCTGGAGAAATCCCCATTGGAGACCCCACGCCTGTTTAAGATAGTGGCAAGCAGGCGCTTAGCCTCGAGCTCAAGCGCTGTCTCGAATTGAAGCCTACAAAGCCAGCAAAGGGAATTCGGATGCTGCCAGAAGGAGGGTAAAGAGAGGAGCCTGCGCTCCGGTGGCATTATCCATCATCAGTGTTGGGGGAGGTGGAAGCGCCTGCCGGGGGGAGCTGGGAGTGTAATCGGCTCGCATGCTGGCATTCCCCAGCGCTGCGACGTATTTGGGTACAACACGTGTATATGTATGTATATTTGGGTGCCTTCACACACAGGCATGAATTCTCTTCTGGTTACATGCTCTCGCAGGATTTTGAAGCAGTAAAAGAAGATCAGCTAGACAGCGCATCCCTGGACCATCAAACACGGCCACCCACTACTCCGCAGCTCCTCCCGTGTGTTGTACATCCCCTGCCTGCTCCGTGTGTCTGTCCACACAGACCAGAGCCAGACCCCACGCCCCGGGTCTGCTCAGCTGGACTCACATCTTTTAGCCCCACTGGAACAACAGGCAGCCTTCAGCTGTGCCCACCTAGGATTAAATTAACTCCTATTTTCCGTGGCTGCTGTTCAAACAGCCCCTGCCCCACGCACAGTGCGGGGAGGGGACAACTCTGACTGCACGCCTGGGAGCCGACCCTCCCCACAGCTCTCCGCCACGGACCCCGCACCACCCGCCGAGCATCCCCCTGGGAGCTGCCCAGGAGCAGCAGCCTCAGCCTCCCCAAAGCCTCCTGAAGCAAGGCGGGTCCATCCAGGGCTGCCCAGTGCCATGCTGGGGCACAGAGCGCAGCCGGAGCCCCCCATCTTACTGGCTGCACCTGTGGGGTGCGCCCGTGGCAGTGAGGGGGCCAAAGGCGGCAGAGCATCACAGCGGACCGTGGGTGCTCCCCCCAAATCTCTCAGGCCATGAGCCGGGAGGTGCAGGCTGTGCCCTTGCACTTCAGCTGCTGCCAGGTGGGTAAACGCCAAGGCCACCCAGACAGAGATTTCAACCCATCAGACAATTTGCATTTTACCCCTTTCACCCAAAAACCAGGCCCAGCCCAAGCCTTCTGCATCTTTTGAGGGAAGTATGGGAGAAACGTGCCACTGCTTATTCCTTCAGCTCCCAGCGCTGCAGGAGCCAGATGCAGAGACCCCGGCTCTGGCAGGCTCCTATCTCCCAGGGTGTCAGGGGCAGCTGCATCCTTGGGTTTGCCCGGGTCCTCAAGGATGGACTACAGAGTCACTAGAGTGTGGTCCCCTTCCCTGCCTGCCCCATGTCCCCATGCCATCTGCCCCTGGGAAGGCTGCAGAGGCAGCCTAGGCTACTAGCCATGGGGTTTGCCCTAGTTGCCTTGCTCCCATTATGGCCACCCCTGTGGAACCAGTGGGTCTGTAGCTACTGGGAGTCCACGCAGGCACCAGTGGATCTAGGTTTGCAGGCAGCTGTGGGTTTAGGAAGACCCGCAAGGGCTGCCCAGTGGGAGCTGACGAGGAGTTTGGCGACTTGCACGGTCACCGTTGGGGTATGTCCTGTGGAAAGGGACATAGTCTTTCTCTCGCCAGGAATACACATACCAATCCCTACATGCACATCTCCACCCTGCTCTTCTCCAAGCCTCTCGCAAGTCCCAGACCCTTTTTCTACCCTGCTCCCTGCCCGCACATCTGAATGACACCGAATGGAGGCACTTACCTGCTGCTTGCCCCATCAGAGCTGGAAGGACAGTGGGACAAAGCCCTGGGGACCGCGTAGAGATGGCCTTTCTCCCCCCAAGATGAGGAGGGCAGCTCCTCTTCCCCTGCCCCTTCCCACTCCTACAACATGCACCACAGCTCCTGGCAGCACCTGTGGCTCCTGGCATCACCCACAGATCCTGGCAGTACCCACAGCCCCTCAGGGCTTGGCCATGCTGGGTTTCAGGTGCCCAACATGGTACCAGCTCTGAGTGTCCCCTTGATGGGGATGACAGCAGGGACAAGGAGATGCCCAAGGCATCTGCCCAAAGCAAGGCAGGTCCCCAGCCAAGGGGTTGGAAGGGGTGGGCATCTTCTGAGGTCGTCTGGGAAAGCCAGCTGGCAGGGGCTGAAGACCCTGTAGACCTGCATACCTCAGCGCTACCCTGGGTGGGAGCATCCCAGCCCCTTTATGCAAGCAGGGACCTGGTACCCCAGGGTTTTTTTTGTCCCAGAGGTTGTCCTGTCTTCTGGAATAGTCCCAGTGTCCTGCCTGGAGGTGTGGGGAAGGTGGCAGGGTCCCAGTGGAGGACAGAAGTGACCGGTCCCAGCTTGGGGTGCTCTGTCTGGGGTTTGGATTTCCTGGGGGACGCCGGCGGGCTGCAGCCCCGAACGCCCGCGGCGGCGTTCGGGGCTGCAGCCTGCCGGGGTCCCCGGATGGGACAGGGGGTCACGGAGCGCAGCCTTACCTTGGAGGAGCGTCTACAGGAAGAGATGCTGGACCCGGCTTGGGCCACCCCGGTCCCGGGAGAGCTGCGGTGGCAGGGGCAGGGGTTGTGCGGGTGGGGTTGGATGGATGGGATGGGGTAGATGCGATGGGATGGGATGGATGGGATGGGATTGGCTGGGATGGATGGGTGAGATGGGTGGGATGGGGTGGGTGGGATGGATGGATGGGTGGGTGGGTGGTCTGGGGGCTGCAGGTCCCCCCGTTCTCAGGTGCGGAGACAATAGCCAGGGCTCCTGTTGCAGCTGCAGACTGTCTCTTTAAACCCCTCACCAGCCCACAGGTGGCCCTGTCACCACCGTGGTCATCCATGACGTCATCGGGAGGGAGGGAAGGGGAGGAGGAGGAGGAGGGGGGAGAAACGCGATCCCCCTCCACAGCAAAAGTCCCCGAGCGCCCATGGCAACAGATTGCAAATGTCACTGCGCATCGGCCGGGGGGAGGCTGCCGGGCTGCCCCCCCCCCCCACTGGTGGCACGGGAGGGGACAGGACTGTCACGCCACGGGTGGCATGGGGGGGACAGGGCTGTCATATCACGGGTGGCATAGGGGGACACAGCGCTATCACCCCCATTGGTGACATGCGGGAATTGGGCTGTCACCCCATGGGTGTCACGGGGGTGGACAGGGCTGTCACCCACATGGGTGACACAGGGGGGACAGGGCTGTCATCCTGTGGTGGGTGCATGGGAGGGCACCGGGCTGTCACCCCACGCAGGGAGCTGGCTGTGGGCTCAGCTGGTGAGCAGGTCCAGCTCTCACCCCGGGATGTGGAGCTGTCAGGTGACCCCCCCAGCCCGGACACCCTGCTGCAGGGGTGGGTGCTGCTGTCCCCCTACCGAGGAGGGTGCTGGTCCCTGCCTGTCCCCTATGCTTAGGGGATCCCCATCAGCCAGTGGTGGCACCCAGCCCAGGCCATCCCCATGTGCACCCTGGGAGGACCAGGCACCCCAGTGAGCTCCAGCTCCTGCCCCTGGGGTCCTACCTGAGCTTTGGGTTTGGGTTTTTTTTGCAAAGGTTGGGAGTGTTTTGGTAGGTGTTTAAAGCAAATCTTGTCTTCAAGCAGAGACAAGACAACCCTGGGAGCAAGAAAACGGAGGACCAGTCCCGCACCCACAGACCACAGACCCACAGACCACATCCCGGTGGTGGTGGTGATCCCATTAACAGCCTCCAAAACTCGTCCAGTTTCACTTCAAACAGAGCCTCTGGCACCAGTTAAAACCAGAGCAAAGGATGCTTTGATGGCAAAGAAAGGTTTCCTTAGCGCTGCGAAGTTCCACAGGTGTTGCAACCTGCAAACTTGGCTTTGATGCAGCCCGATCCCGGTGAGACTTGCCCAGCCTGGGGAGAGGAGCCACAGGTCCCACGGGGTTTCTATGGGGCTGGGGAGCAACAAGTCCCAGCCATGGTGGACAGGACCTTTTCATCCCCTATATAAAACCGTGTGGGAGTGTGTACATGGATCCCTATGTGAGGGGAGCCCAAAACCCTGTAGACATGAAGTCACCTCCCAGGCTCGGGGAAGAACTAAATACTGAATTACATCCCTGTTTTCTTGGAAAAATGAGAGACATCCAAGGTCTCCCTCTGCTCCCTCTGTTCTTTTCTCACGCCAACAAGAGTTTCCTCAGCTGAAGTGTGTCACTACCATCGCTAGGATGCTTCACCCTAAAAAAAAACCCCAGGGAGGCGGCTGGTTCCTGCAGACCTGCACACACTGGGGCTCAGGGAGGACCAAGGCACCACTCAGGGCTGAAGCGGTCCTCCTCATGCTGGGGTCTTGTGCAAACTTCACCCTCCTTTTATTATATATAAAAAAAAAGAATTGGTTCATTTTTTTTCCCTGCCCTCGGCACAATGGGGAAGTCAACAGTGACCGAGCTCGGCAGCTGCAGGAAGGGGACGGCGAAGCTCGAGACCTGGAGGGTTTTCTTCCTCTTCAAGCACCCCTGTGAGGAGATGGTCAAGCTTTTCCCCGCAGAGATTTCGTGCTGGGGTTTGTATCTGGCTGGGGGGGCAGGCAGGATGGGAGCAGCCCACTCCTGCCTTCTCCACAGCTCTGTCCTCCTTACACACCCTCTCTAATCCCAGGAAAGCAGCCTCAGGATCCAGAGCCGGGAGGCTATTGGTAAACAGCCAACACAAGAACAGTACAAGGGTCCTTGCTTCAGGAACAGGAGAAATCATCCAAACCAGCACAAATGGGTGGCAATTTATTTATTTATTCTTTTTAATCCACCTGCTGGCTCTTGAGAAACAGGCCGGAGATGGCTACGGCACTGGCAGGATGGTGGTGGGGTTGGTGATGCCGCTCAGACGCTGGGGCTTGCCATGAAGACACAGAGCATCCTGCCCCTCGGCAAGCTGCTAAAGCCTTGATAAGGGACTGTCCCCTCCGGGGAGGAATTCCTCATTTCTGGAGAAAGGGACATGCTGAGGCCGTTTGGGGTGGGACAGGGGGATTTGCATAGGGGAGGAGCCGCAGCGAGGAGCTGAGAGCTGGACAAGAGGTGAATTGGGCGAGGGACACCCCTGAACGCTGCAGATGCCCGGCTGCAGGCTCTGACCTGGGGAGAGCAGGGCTCGTCTTTAAACACCGTTTCTTCCACCAAAACCAGTGCAATGAGACCCAAAGCCATGGACCCACAGCTGCTCTGTGAGGCTGGAGGAGCCCAGCAACCCCCTGGACCAGCCCCCAGTAACCTCCATACCCATTCCCAGTAACCACCACACCAGGCCCTGGTAATGCGTGTACCAGCCCGCAGCAATCCCCATACAGCCCCCAGTAAACCCCATACCAGCCCCCAGCAATCCCCATGCCAGCCCCCAATAACCCCTGTACCACCCCCCAATAACCCCCATACCAGTGCTCTGGGCTCTGGTCTGCGGTTTGTCGTCTCCCCCTGGCCTGGGGACATGCGGATGGGCACCCCCCCCTCCCCACTGTCCGCCAGCAGATGAGGATGATGACAGCCTCATGCCCCCCATCCCCACCAGCATCGCACCCTCGAGGGGCAGCACAAAATGCTATGGGAGGTGGGAAATCGCAACTGGTGAAACATCCCAGGAGCCTGGAGCCTTCAGCATCCAACCAGGGGGGTGGAACTTGGCCCCACGACCCTCCTCCCCCCCCTCCCCTGTGGCCAAAATAAGCGGGAACTAACTTTGCCCCCAGTCTTGTGCCCATGATGAGATTTATTGCATGTGATGCAAATCCCTGCCGATGGGTGAAACCGCTCCAGCGAGGGTCCCCCAAACCCCTCCCCAGCACTGGGGGGGCCGCGGCAGTGGGAAGATTGCAGTGATGAAGTTATTAGCTCCGGAAGCACTAATTGCTGCCGTATTAATGGCTCTTTTGTCCAGTGAGCTGTCTGTGTGCCGGGCGGTTGTTTTTCTGCCAGCTGCTGTGTGGTTGGATGCTCTTTGGTATTTAGTTTGATCCTATTAAGGTGGATCTCAATTAATTAGGCAGGAGGCAGAGAGACAAAGAGAGACGCCGGGACCATTCATTTTAGTCTTGTCATCGCACCTTCTGCAACTGGGAGGCAGTAGGAAGAGCAGGAAGGGACATGGGATACCACTGCTGGGCATGAAACCGGGAGATGGGAACAGGGCGGGCAGGTGGGGTGTCAGCGGGGTCCCCCTGAAGGTCCTCCACTGCCCCAGGGTCCCCTGCCCGCTGCCCGGGAGTGCCAGCCAGGCTGCCTTCCCCCATTCCTGTGGGAAGGCAGTTGGAGCCGACCCTGGGACGGTGGGGTCCCCCTCCGCCCCGTTGCTGACGGGACCCTAAAGCATCCCCCAAAACACATGGAGGATCCCTGGGAATTTCAACAGCCAAAGCTTTGGCGCAGCAGGAGCATCCCCTTTCCATCCCGGTGCGATGCTGGCTGTGTACCGCTGCTGCATCCCTGTGGGGCCACCCACCCCATGGGAAGGGGGTGCGCCTCAGCGAGCTCTCCAGCATCCTGGGTTGAGCATCCCTCCCCGCGCCCCCTGCTCCCAGCTCCCGCGCCTGCCGGTGGAGTGGCTCCAAGTGCCGGCATGGCGGCTCGGCCTCAGCGAGAGGCCGGCAAATGGATCTCAAGGGCCCCCCTGACATTCCTCCTTCCTTCCCTTTGAAGGACAAGTGCCCCTCGGAGCTGCCCTCGCCGCCTCGGCCGCTAATGCACGGGGCGGGACGGGGGGTGCTGCTAAAAGCCTGGGAGAGCAAAAAGCTTTCAAGCCCCTTGGAAGGCCCAAAGGGGTGCCCGGGGGTGACCCCAATCTCTGCCACCGGTGCTGGGATTGAGGTGTTGGGGTGCAACCCCAATACGCTGGGTGGCAGCAGGTGTGATGTCCCCTGGGGTGTCCCCGTGCAGGGATTCGGGGTGCAGGGGGTGCCTGGGGATGGAGAGGAGTGGGATGCTCAAGGCATGGGGTGGTTTAGGGGGTGTTTGGGG
>VFFE01000122.1:0-62715 GCA_008921705.1 Burhinus oedicnemus | reverse complement strand
CCCCCCCCCCCCCCTTCCCCAAAGCTGTCAGCAGCTCCATCCATGACTGGGTTTACTCCTTGGTGTCACAGCCTTGGGAAGGCAGTGCTTATTAAAATAGCTGTCAGATTTCCATTTAGACTTTTTTCAGTCGCAAAAATATAAACCACTCCAGCATTTCTGCAGTCAGGGCTTTTGCCAAATTCAGGCTGTGCCGTGTGAAGCAGAGAGCATGGCACGGGTTGTTGGACTTGGGGTTGAGGGACCAGAGATCTGTTCTTAGCTCTGCTATTAAATTGTTCTGTGACTGGGGGCAAATCTCTTCCTGTTCCAGCTGGTGTTTTCTTCTCCATAATTGAGGCCAAAAACATATTTTCAGCTTTTGTAAAACACTTTGCGATTCATGGATGAAAAGTGCTGGATAAGTGCTAAGTATTTTCTTATTATGTTTGCAGACAAACTGATTGATCATTCTGGGTACTAATTGCCTTGGAGTAGCATAGCAGATCCTCTGGTCTTGGCTGCTTCATTTTATATTGACAACAGAGTTAATCTTATTATAGAAATGTATTGAAAGAAAAGTCTCTCATGCTTGAAATTTTGATTCTTTTATTTAAGAAACAAAAAGTGTGTGTGTGGTGGGGAGACTGGGAGGAAAGGGGAGATGTTTTCTACCTAATATTTTTCCTAGGCTAGGATGAACATTTGTTAGCAACACAAGACAAAAATGGAATAAACAGAATTTGCTTTAAGAGCCTGATTTATTGTCTTTGTCTTCCAAAAATCTTAATGGTGCAGACAGGAATCCCTTTGCTAAGAAGAGATGGCAGGGGTATGCCTTGGACTACGCAGGCATATCGCATGTGAGTTTGCTGCCTCTTCCTGGCACTTGGAGTACCAGTGTCTTCAAGGATGGTCCTACCTGAGGCATTTCTGTAGTTACTGCAGATTTCTCAAATTCTTGTGTACACGAGCTAATGCTGGCGGATGAGTACTTGGCCTTCTGTTATGTTTTCCCCTTTGTATGTTATTACTAGCCTAACCTGTATTCAGAAAGTCTTCCTTTAGCATTTACCTAGCCTTGTGGCCATTTTCTGCTATGCTCCATGATCAAGAGGTGAAACTTGAACAACACACCTTGCTTGGCAGAAGAGCCATCACCTACCCACTGCTTTTAGGTTGGGCTGAGGCACTTGGATTTTCCATTGCGTGTTGCTCCCAGCCACGATACAGCTTTGCAGAGCATTGTGGCTGAGAACATGTGGATGGGACCTTCCAAAAGTCTGGGATTCTGTTATAATCCACTGCTGCTCTGTAACAACCTAGCAGCATCCCTATTTATGTTTGTTCCTCTAAGCATCTGCATCTTGGGCGTGAAAGCCACTTTCCTTTGAATGCTTCCTCCATTTTATGTGTGCAGTTCTCTGATGCTTTCCTTTGGAGACCGTGAGCATATCAGAAAGCTCTTGAGCCCGTGGCTTTTCAGATAGGCACTAAGTGACAAGGAGATGCTTGACTTGGAAACCGTGTTTGACTGGCAGCAGAATCCCATCTTTTGTTACTTCTTGTGCTGCCTTTGCTTTTTTTTAAAAAAAAAGAAAGTAGTAAAAGCAGGACACTTGCAGTATTTCTTATATAAACTGCATTAGACAGCTAGCCACAGAAATCCCATTAGAATCAAACTTACGTATCTGTTAATGGTGTGTCCCTACCAAAGACTCTTTTCAATTAACCTTCCAGCACTGAGCGGCTGGCCCTGATTTAGCTCCCTGATGTTCTCAGTGTACTTATAGGACGTTCCTTTTGCTCAGGTGCTGGCGTCTACTACGCTTCCCTTGGTCCTTTTTGACCCAGCTAGAAGAATCAGATTTCTGATGCTTTAAGAAGTCTCTTTGTCTTGTTTGTGTCTTCTGTTTTGCCACTTTTCTGCCAGCTTTTCCTGCGGGATCTCTCAGGGCTGTGGACAGAGAGATGGTAAAGGCTGGATGGCAACAGGACATGTGGCCTTCTGACAGCTTTCGTCCTTGTGTGAACCTTTATCAGATAGGTGCACGCTGCAGAGCAAATAGATGGTCCTGTGGGCAAGCAACGGGACAGGATTTTGTGGGTTTGCTTTTGCCTAGCTTTCCAAGTTTCAGAGCCCAGGTCCCTGATGTGCCCGAATCCTTGTGCTTCCCTGTGTTGTTACATGGTTGTAAAAGCTTTTCTGGCCAAATACTCCTCAGGAGGAGGGAATGGTGAAAGGCCTTCTATTTTTTTTCTTTTTCCTTGCTCTGGGGCTGCGGGGGACGTGGGCTGAGCTGTGCAAAGTCAGTCATTGTAGCAGTAACAGCCTGGCACAACCTGCCCACCAGGCTGACTGCTCATCAGGCAGCAGCATCCCCTGCTAGAGCCGTTTGTTGGCTAAGGTCTGATTTGCCTTTGTTTCTCTTGGGGAAGAGCTGTACTTACTGCTTAAGGAAATGAGTTCTCAGAAAAAACACCGATGTGGGAAAAACCCTGAATTGCACGTTCTTTTCCTGATGCTTTGACATAAAAATACCGCACCGGTTTTAGACTAGCAATCTGGAAACCAGTAATTCGTGGGCGACTACTGTGGTCCTGCATGCCAGGAGAACTGAAAAGGGGCACAGTGCTCCTAGTCCCAGCTGTTTAGGGCTGTGCTGCAGCATCTGGATAACATGTTGGCCCTCGCTTGGTTAGCAAGGAGTCAAGGACATCATTGTATGAGCCTACAGGCTTCGCTGCATTTGTGTAGAGGTAGTTTTTTACCTTGTTCCTTGTTTCTTTCCTCCCAGAAGTCAATCCTTTCCTAGGGCACCTTCTAGCTGTTGCAGTTTGCTAGCAGGGTGATTGCTGTCCGTGGTTTTGTGAGGATGCCCAGTGCACCTGAAAATTTGAGGGTGGTTTTAGAGGAGCGTGGCAGGGAGATGCTTGGTGGGTGCCCAGGGCCCTTGGCAGGCCAGAGAGAGGAGGACTGCAGGGAGAGATGCCTCCCAGGGGAGGTTTCCTAGAGGAGGAGCAGCACAGCACTTGGCTACTGTGGAAGAAAGTCCTATTGACTTATATACAGGAAGAAAACCCTATAGGCAATGGAAAATTGGAGGTAATACTGCACAGCCCCCAGCATTTTCTGCATTCTGCTTTGTCCAGGTGCAAACTGGAGCCTTTGGAGGAGTTTGTTTTCTGTGGGTCACAGAACTAGTTTGAATTCAGCCTTTTTAAAGCAGGAACGCACTACTTCTACTCTCCATGGCTGTCCTTCTCTTTCTCCCCAGCAGCTTTGCAACTTGCCGAGTGTGGCCCAAAGCAGCCCTGGCTTTGCCTGGAGGACTCCCTGTGCCCCTGCTCTTGGCAGTGCACCACCCCCCTCTGAAAACTGCTCTTGCACAGGTTCGTGCTCTCATCTACCAGTGTCCTTCCTCCAACCAGGCGTGTTGTGACAGCCTCAGGTAGGGAGGCAGAGCAGTACAAGAGAGAGTTGGGTGGCCCAGCAGCCTGTCTCCATCCCAGTGCCTGATGAACTGGGTGAACGCTTCTGGTTACCTTGGATGGGGCTGGTGAGGATGCACTGTTGGTGTTGACATCCAACCCCGGGCCTGAGCCCTGCTGGAGGACAGCCATGGGACCAGCTGTCTTGGCTGTGTGAGGGAGGTCTGGGGGCGTGGGAGCTGGGTGGGCAGCAGGGAGGCCCCACCAGAGCCAGCTGGCCACTGATCGATGTGATTTTAGGGTGTTAATAAGAGCAGCAGACAACACTGCATCCCTCCAAGTGCCTGCTCGCTTGCCGCCGAGCTGGTCATTTGATAGCTCCTTGGTGCTCCTCAAAGGCGTAAAATGGAGCGATGCCGGATTAGATGTACCCGCTGCCCTTGGCAAGCACCTGGGAGATACGGTCCTCGCCCTCCCGCCTCCAGCCTGCTGGCGCCCAGTGCCGTCGCCATGGCAACGGGGAGAAACAGCCATCCGCATGGAAACGGCCTTGCTGCGCCCAGCAACCGATTCAGGGGGAAAATGGTTCAAATGGTGAGTTTGGAGAGGCGAGGGGCACCGGCACCCCTGCAGCAACAAGCAGGGAGCCCTGGCCTGCTCCACTGGGCTGAACTCACATCCTGTGGGATCTTGCAGCATTGGCACCGTCCCCACGATGGGACACCCCTCCTGAAACACCGGCATTGCCCCCATCACAGAGCCAGCATGTGCTCTCGTGTCTCTGGCCATAAAGGATCATCTTCATTGCTGCTGCCCTATTTTTTGGGGTTGGTCCTGAGGTCAGGGTAAGGTCCAGATTAGCTGTGCTGATACCTGTGGCAGCGTAGCTAGGTCAGTGGTTCAGCCCTGACCGCTGAGTCTTTAATGCTAGTGAAATCCCCCTTTGTAAAGCAGGAGGGGCAGCTGGCAGCCAAACAAGGTCTCCTGTAACATAGGGCAGACAAATGTCGTGTTGACAGCGCAGTTCGGCAGTGCAGCCCGTCTGGCTTCGGGCAGCGAAGTCCGAGTTAATCTCTCCTTGTCCTGCCTCCTACTCCTTATCCCCCCAGACAATGGCTCTGCCCACGCCGTCTTCTTCCCCAGAGAGGGCTCAGATTTGAAGATGTCGGCACTGACCTGCTGGCTCTGATAAGGGCTGGGGAGAGCAGCCCTGCTGCATGGCTCCTTGAGTCCCAGAAGGGTTTGTCCCAGTTTTTCACTGGCCCTTTGATGAGAGTGCTACCGCTCTTGGCTGCAGGATCACTAGGAAGGGGATCTTTCCAGCCAGTTGCATTGCGTCTCTTGCAGGAATTTTGGTAAACAGGGCTGGTTTTACAACCATGTCCAAGGGCAGATCATTTCACAGCATCTCTCAGCGCTGGAGCAGGCTGCTTCCCAGCTGCTGGCATTACAGAGAAGCCCAGAGAGCTGGCCTGTGTGAAGTCATTTGCATTCCTTGGTCGGTTTGACCCTGGCAGCTCAGGAAATTGATAATTTACTTCTGTGTATTTGGCAGGAGCAAAATGAAAGGCAGCATCTAGGTCTTGGCCAGGGGCTTCATGAGAGCCATGGTGGGCAATTAGGAGAGCAAGTTGCTTGCCTGCAGGCTGGTGCATGAAGAGGTGAGAGTTGTGTTTCTCCACCTCATCTTGGGACCTGACGAAGGGGCTAGAGATGAGCGGCTGAGGGATGAAATATATGTCTTTTCTCCTGCCCGGGGCTCCAAGTTTTGTTACCTGGAGTCTTGCACGCGGTGGGAAGCCTGGTCTGCTTCTGCACAGAGGAACAGGCAGAGGGAGAAAGGGCCAAAAGCTGGAGTCTTTAGTGGTGTGGCTGGGAGGGTACAGTGGACGTCAATCCCAGCCACTCTGGCTTAGAGTTTGGCTTTGCAAAATGAATCATTAAGTGGTGAAGCACAGAGGAGGGATTTCAGAGCCAGCTCAGAAGGGGAAGGAAAGTTTTGAGGACTGTCATTGCCACTTGGAGAGGCTTTGGAGCAGTTTCTAAATACAGCTTTGGGGTGGTCTTCATGCCTTCTCTAAAATGGTGAAGTGAAAGCCCCAAAGAGCTGGTCATGCTGGCAGGGAGGGCTCCTGAGCAAGGCCACCCCATGCTTCTGCTGTGGAGGTCTGGCTGGGAGAACAGCAAAGGGGAGTGCATCCAGCCTGATCCTGAAGCACAGCTGCTGTGTGAGAGCCCTTCCCTGTATCCTTCTCCTAATCTGTGCTGACTTTTGGACCACCAGATGTGAGATTTTAGCCTTAGGAAAGGGTTTTTTTTTTAATGTTGTATTTTCTCTTCCTCCATTTTTGCCACCGTGTTCTCTCCCTTTCCCGACCCACCTTTTCATTGCCTGCAGCCTCACTTAGTGATCAGCCCCTTGCACCCAACCCTTTCTCCCTCCTGACTCCTTTCAATAGAAAAACAAGCTGTGAAGCTGCTGTCGGGAGCAGCTCTCCCAAGTGACGGCTGTTAGGGCTCGGTAGCTGCCGAGAGGTTTGAGTCCAGGTCCCAGATGTCTGCACAGCCTCTGGCTCTCAGTAGGTATGGGTGTAGGAAGAGATCTATGAACTCCAGAGAAGGGGAAAGGTCCTGCCAAGTGGCACCAGTGCAGGGGGAGCTTGGAGAGCACAGCAGAGGAGGCGTGAGCAGTTTCAAAAAAAAAGGGAATAACGTTGAAGCTTGGCTCCCTTCTGCACCTCCCCAAGAGGACCCCACAGCCCCGCTTCACCATCAGCACAGGAACTTGGATGCTATTAGGCAGTTCATTAGTAAAAGCTCTGAGCACTTCCCACTGCCGTTTGAGTACCCATTAATGCCTCTTGAAGGGAGAGGAGAACATTGGAAGAGCACAAAAACAATCTGAGGGTCCTTGGTCTCTTTTTGGTCTGAGAGGTCATGGGCTGAGGCTGGAGGGGCAGCTGGGAGGGGAAGAGGGGCCAGGCAGGGATGCCAGGCGTGAAAGCAGCACCGCGATTATCTGCTGAAGCCTGAGTGCAAAAACATAACCTGACCTGAACTGTTACTTCTTAAAAGCTCCCAAGAGGTGATTTAGGGTTATAAACATCTACTCACTTGACCTGCTTTGTGCACATCTTGAGTCAGGTATTCCCGCACCAGAGGGAAAACCAGCAAAACCTGTGCAGATGTCCCAAACAGCTTCAGCTGGGCTGCGGTAAACCACCCCTGCTGCTACAGTTTATTAGCACTGCAGGGTCTGTCCCCGTCTCCTTGCTTGCTTGTGTATACAGTCAGCTGTTAAAGGACACTGACATCACTTAATTAATGGTTTAATTGAATCTCACAAAGGGATCGAAATTGGCTGCTTGACTCTTGTCACCGAGATACTCACATAAGAAATAGCAAATCACCAATTCAGCAGATAAAACCACAGCTCCAGGTAGAAAGTCCTTGTTGCTAGGGATAGGGAAGTAATTTCTCTTTGCAGAATAATTTACTATTAGGGAGAAGGCCATTTTTCCAAGCCACCAAGTGCCATCCCTGTCCAAGCGAAGGGTAACTGGGTTGGACTAACTCCCCAAAGTGGTATGGCACTCATTAAGGGGTAAACAGATCTGAGGTAGCATTTTATCTCTAAGTCTGTTTTGTGTTTCACCCCCTATGCGATGGAGAAAGGTCCAGGTGGCATTTTAAAACAGAGGGCAAAACCCCAGAAAGACCGGGGTTGAACCACGGTGAAGCTTTGTGGTCAGCAGCAGCTTCTGAGCTTGTTTCCAGGAAGAAGGCTTCTTTCAGAGCAGGGAATCAAAAATTAGGAGGGAGTGGAGAGAAAAATGTCCCAAAGCAATGGGGAAGCCCAAAGGGAGAGGATGTGACCCTAATGAGGGTGCTAATGCTGTGGCCATGCTACTGACAAGTTAAGTAATTGCTGCTCAGGAGGAATGTGAGCCAGCAGAAACCAGTATTCCACCCAGGTGCCAAGAAAAGCAATTAGAACTGGTAAACACCAGTGGCTGACTAAAACCAGGCCCTTAATTAATAGTTTCATCTGAAGGGTAAGGAAATCATTAAGTGCTATTGGTGTCTATTAATTCCCTGCAAGATGAACAATAGAGTTTTAAGACTTTCACCATACAGCATGTGCAGGAAGGACCCACTGAGCTCCTGCACAAGGTGGGAGAGCTTGTTTTGTGCAGTTGTGCTCTCCCCCTTCGCTGATGACTGCCCCAGAGGCCTGGGATTGCTGCAGAATAAACAGCTCAGACCGAGCACTTAGGTAGGACATGGCTTTAGGTTTGCTCCATCAGGCAGGAGAAAAAGTGGCTGGAAAACATGACTTCAACAAGAAGCTGTGCAACTGAAGCACTGTGCTGGAGAGCTCGGGGAGGGTACATGGAGATGGGGGTTTGGAAGACAAATATTCATGACATGATACAGATCCAGCCACTGAACCATGGAGAATAGTGTCAGCCTTTTCTGTCCGGCTCAGAGACTGCTATATAAATATTGGTTGGAGGAAGAAGTAGGGATAGGTACTAGAACTAGGGAGGGCAGACAGGGAGATAAAACTTCCCACTGTATAAGCACTGGTGGTGTATTGGTAGACTTCATAAAATGTTCACAAATGCTTAGAAACCAAGAGTGTTAAGGAGCGGCCTTTACAAAGGGCACAGCCTTGATTCTAAGTCTGGATAAGACAAAGATTTATTCTTGCTGCATTCTGACTCTCGAGTCATCCACCTACTCTTCCCTGAATTTCCGAAGGACTGCAAATCTCTTCCCAATCTTATTTTTCAATTTGTTCTATCATCTTTATCTGAGATGAGCGCTTCTGCTGCATTGATGCAACGAACAGCTTGTGGTAGAGAACAGCAGTGTTTGGTTTTCTCAGTGTGTTAGACAGTACATTGCTGACAAGCCTGCCAGCGCGTACTGGTGTTCCTCCTTTGTCATGACGGGTCACCGTGCTTGGTGCAGAAACCAGTCCAGCCTTGCTGTAAGGCACATCCGTGTTCAGACATGCCTTCCCCAGCTAGCTGCCTGGATACTCAGAGAGTTAATATTTGCGGTTTATAGCTGACCTGGTATCTTCTCCATAAAAAGAGGAATATGAAGTCACTAGAAGCTCGGCCATATTTCTGGAGCGATGGGGAAGCTCTTCTAGTGTGTCAAACACCTATGGAAGAACCTCTCTTCCTCGCCGTCAAATCTGTGACAGCTCAGGGAACTTCCCTTTAAGATAACCTACCCTCTATTCAAATTCAGACAGTTGGAGTAAGGTAGGGGATTCATCTGAGTCTTGTTTTCTTCTTTTCTGTCAAATGCAACTCAACAGGCTCTTCTCAGCAGACTGATTTCTTTCAAAACCTGCCGTATGCCATTCAGCCCCATGAAGGAGGTTCACTGCCTTGTTGCCATGGCACCCTTTCTCTAAAGAGGAATAGTTAATTATGCAATTTAAGAAACTAAGGAGGAACAACAGAAAGAGAAATAATAGAAAAGAAGATTCTGGGTTGGTGATAGAACTGCTGGCTGCACCAAAATACACTGTTTACAGGTGAAACATTTGCCCAGCTTATGCTGTATACAGCCAGGGCTTCTCTGGCAGCATGGATTTCAAGGAGCTGCCCTTTGCTAGGCAGCGTGCCTCTGCCATCCAGGAAATCAATCCTGTAGTCAGTTACTGCTGTTACCTTCCCTGGTTAATGCTCCAGAGATCCTCAGACACATGTGCTTGGCAGAAATACTTTCTGGATGGAGCTGGGACAGCAATAATACATCACAGACCCATGACAAGCTCATGCTGCCTGTGGATATATAGAGGTACAGTTCAGGACTTAAGTGTTTTAAATCTCCTTGGCAGCATTTCGTTGTTCCTCAGGCCTACTAACCCCCTGCTTGCTTTACCCAGGACCTCAGAAGATCCAGTTCATGGTGCACAAGGCAGGACCAAAGAGATGGCAAGCATCAAAACTGGCAAGATCCCAGCCACTATAGGACTGGCATTTTCCATTTGCCAATAGCACTGGCAGGCCAGCTACAGCTTGGGTGAAACAAAGCACCGCAACAGATCTTTGCCAATAATGGATCCAGACTACAGTGCTCCATGCTTGTGAAGAGGGAGAGTTGCCTCCTGCACGGTACTCTGAGCTCTGCAAGCCAGGGGGAAGCGGAAGAGTTACCCCATACCTTGTTCCCAAATGTGTGCAGTGAGAGAAAGAGGGAAGGAAGATGATGTGACCCCATGCACTTGTTTACTACAGATGACTGGAAGGAGATCTGTTTCGGTACAAACCTCAAGATCCCCTTCCACCTAACAAGGGCAATAATAGCACCAAGGGCTAGACTAGAGCCACATACGGTGGTAAGAGGAAGCGAGCAGTCGAGAGGCAATAGTAATCCAAAATACTTCTGGGAACACAGCAGGAACAGCTGTCAAAAGACTAACATTTTAATCAACAAACTTTGTACACAAGAGGCTTCCCACTAAGGGAGTACACGTATTCCTGCTTTTACCAACAGCTGCTACCACCTGGGCTTTTAAGGCCCAGGATGGTCTGTCTTCTTCAGACTTCCCTCAGAAAGCATTTCCAGGGAGGGTGGGTTTCCAGAATCTGTCACAGGAGTAACATTCGACCCAGTCCCTGTTGCATGAACTGATGTCGAATGCAGTGTCTTCCATTCTCCTCTCACATTCGCCTAGCTTTCCGTGGGCGGCAACCGTTGTGTGGAACTGGGGTGTTGTCGGTGATGGAGATGACCTCCAGACCTCCCATAGTCAAACCCTTGATGGCAGCCTGGAAGAACAAGACAGCAGATGACACACTGTTATCAACACATTGAACAGCAGACAAGGGAAAAAGCTCAGAGGAAAACAGTTTGGTCCCCTGTCCAAAAATCAACTTGTTCAATGGTTCTACTTTGTAATTATCTTAAAAATAAGTAATTAATATCAGAAAACCCAGTTTAAACCTATCTGCTCCAGTCCTTTCAGCAGAGCTCCCATCAATTTTCCTACTTTAGTTGGAAGAACTCCCAAATACAGCTTTTATTCTGCCTCCAAAGTGAAATTACTCTAAAATTCTAATTATTCTAAAATTTCATTACTAGGCCCTTGAGTGATGAATTCTTTACATCACCTTCATAAAACCCAAGTTAATAGATGGAGTCATGAGACCAGCCTGAATTTAAAAAACCTGGATGATGCCTGAGAAAGAAAAATATGAAAAGAAACTCTTGACACCTACTTTGCGTCCTGGTCCCAGTCCTTTCACCATGACTCGTACATGTAATACACCCTTCCCACGTGCTTTCTGTGAAAAGAACAACTGTTTAGTGTTCTCTTTGATATTACTAACGCTGCTGTGGCTCCTCTGGAGTCTTTCATTCCCTTTTGACCCACTATCACAGTATTCTTTAAGTAAAAATAAAGAGTAGGTAGTAATGGATACAGAAGACAAATATGGGGATTATTGCACAAAGACACTAGGAGAAAAAGAAGCCTGGATACAGCCGTGGCAGTTTCAAGAAAACTGTGCTAGGCTGTCAACTCTGCATACAGAGAAAGCTTTAACATCAAACTATCTGTGACCTAAAGCCAGGGCAGAAAATGACATATCCACGGATACACAACTGAACTGGCAAGAGACTAACAGGAACTAACTCAAAGCTGTTTTCCCTTCTTTAATGCAGTGACTTCTCTCCTGTGATGAGTGGATTCCTTCTAGAGGGTAAATGAGAAAAGCAGGCAAGCTTTGTATGTGCTGTGCAGGAGTCCACACCCTCAGTGCAAAAATTCTAGGGGCTTGCAAATTGAAACTGAAAAACACCTGCTGTAAAGCACAGCCGTGCTGCCACCAAGTGGATGGTGCTCTGCTGGACCTCGGACTTTCCATGTTCTGGTGCAATTAATGTACTAACAACTTTAACAGTGACAGAATAAATCTGGCCAAGCACAGCTAAGCAGCAATTACGAGTCCCCGATGAGCACAGATTAATAGTGAAGATGTTCTTACATTCCTCTGAGTGAATCACAATAAGCTGTTGGCCAGCAGTGGCACCAAACACCTCTGACATGAAAGGCTGAAGCGAGTTCTGCCTAATTTAAGATGAGGATTTTCAGTTTAACCTTGCCTCATTCTGCTGTAATGAGGACCATGACACAGCCAGCCTCATCTTCTCCTGCTACCTGGACACCCACATGTTTTCTTAAGAACAATTACAGTAAACCGT
The DNA here is from genome assembly GCA_008921705.1 of Burhinus oedicnemus. Taxonomy (NCBI): domain Eukaryota; kingdom Metazoa; phylum Chordata; class Aves; order Charadriiformes; family Burhinidae; genus Burhinus; species Burhinus oedicnemus. Next base: position 51,072 of record VFFE01000122.1, on the reverse strand, counting down.
ATGCAGCTGGAAACTACACATGCAAAGACATCACCTTCTCTGACTGAACTGCTGGCAGCAGCTCAGTTTTCCTGTGGCAGAGAGCAAACATAAAACATTCAGCCAGTAATTACAGCCACTTCTCAGTCCCCTACAGTGCAAAAATTGAACTGCTGCGGATCCAGGGGCTACATTTCCAAAATGGCTGAAAGATGTTCCCTTAGAAAAAAGGAGCTATGCAAACTGGAGTTAGAAAAGGATATGCTCCAAGTTACATTTCCCAATCACAACTGGCACAGCTCAGTTCACACTCTGGGCGTTTCCAACTGCTGTTTCAAACAGACTTCGTCTGTGTGAAGATGCACACTGGGTCAGATGAAGCAAGGGAAACTGTCAGCAAACAGCAGTGTGCTGCTCAAGCACTAAGGAACAGAGCTCTGGACTGCTGCTGCCCATGAGCAAGGTATGTAACCAGGCAGTAGGGGGGATGTAGTCAGCGCTCCCCTCTGGGAGGGTGAAAATCATCAGTGCAGACTCACCACTGCTGCTGCCATGGCTGCAGTCTGTGCTGCAATGGCAGTTCCCTTCTTGGCGTTCTGGAAGCCTTCTGTGCCACAGGACGTACGGGCAAACGGCCTGTTGTCAAAGCTGACCACTTGGATGTGGGTGCTACAGAAAGAGAGGGGCAGAAGAAAGAAGCAAGCTAGAACAAAGCTTTAGTCTCCAGTTTCTTCTCACCTTACTGGCACGGCTCGCCACAGGACTCCTGTCTCCCTTCTCCAAGCCACCCTAACTCAGCACTCCCTTTTGAGGTATCCCACTTACACAAACCCACTGCAGAGACCTCCCAGCAGTGACCTTCTGGTCACCCTAGAGAACCTAAGCGAGATGACAAAACCTTTCTAGATAAGACATACTTTATCCAGGTATTCCTCAGATACGTTTAGCCCTTTCAGACCCCAGCTCTCACTGAGCATTTTACCTCTTCCATTTATTAAAAAAATGCACAAAACGTTTCTAGAACTTGAAAGAGCTTTAAGAAACAGTAAAATATCACACTAGGGATCACTAAGGAAACATAACAATCTCTCATGGAGAATATGACCATTTTTTCAACAGCTGTACAGCAGTAATGCTAGAACTGAGGAAGTAACCTGCTATTAAAGCCATCAGCATCTAATTATTCACATCAGAATGTAGTCAAAACGTGTAATAACAATCTTATTGCTGCTAAAGACACTATAAAGACAGTTATACGTCCTGAACAGCACTGAGGTTTGTATTCAGTAGTATTATTTTCCGAGTCATGGACATCACTCCCCTGGCTTTTTTCCTTTGAGCCTTTTGATCAAGATGATGACCGGCTAAAGCCTGGGTATGTTATAAGCTTTCATTTTGCATGAGAGCAGGAATGGAGCAACTGGTTTGCTTACTTGTTGTACGTAGCTTTGATGTGAGCTATTGGGATCTCTTCATAGATTTTTCCATCCCATCTCATGGAGTTCCTCTGCAGGATTAAAGGGCTGAGGAGCAAAACAAGAGCTACTAAGCACTCACTCTTTAAACTTTGCAAAGTTTTATTTCATATTGGGAAAGAAAGAAGGGATCAAGGCTCTGAAAGACACAAGCTGTGTTTGTGATTGAGTCAAGTCACTTCCTTTCCTTCCTCGGCTGAAAAACCACCGAAGGCGATAAAACCTCCCAGCAAGAGGCAAATGGCAGAGCCCTCCCGGCGCGGCCTAGCCGCCTCACCTCAGGTCGGTCGCGCTCTGGTTCTCCGCCTCCTTCGCACCCGCCGCCTCCGCAAGGTCCTGCAGCCTCTGGGGGCCGGTGCGCAGGCCACGGCACAGGGCGGCAGCACGGCCTCTGCGGGAAAGAAACAGTGAGGATACCGGGGCCTCCCCCGGGGGGGGGGACGAGCCGCAGGCCCGAAGGAGATCTGGCCCAGCAGGGCCTCCCCTGCCGGCCGCCATCACGGGGAAGGAGGGCTACAGCGGTCAGCCCAGAGCGAGGGGAAGCCCGGCTCGGTCTCGATCTCCCTCCCCCTCACCGCGGGCCGCTCCCGCCGCCGCCACTACCGCCGCCGCTCACCCCCAGGCCGCTCCGAGCAGCCGTTGCCAGGCGACCGCGCTCATGGCGGCTCCCGTAGCGCGCCCGGAGACGTCGCCGCAAGGCACGATGGGAGCGAGGAGGAAAGGTGGTGCCGCCCGCCGCAGTGCATTGTGGGCCGCGGGGCAGCGTAATGGCGGCGACCAGGCAGCGAGCGGCGGGTTGGGGTCGGTGGTTTTGTACAGCTGCTGCGCCTCGGCCGTGGCGGCTTTTCGGGGCGATGTGCTTGCTGAGGCTTCCCCGCATCACACAGCCCCTCGAGAAGGAGGAGGAAGAGATGGCTGCCCTCATGGGGCAGGTAGAGGGGGGCGCTGCGGGCGTGCTGACAGGAAAATGGCTGCCTTAGGCCTGGAGGGGAGGGCAGCCTGCGGGGCTGGCCGCGGCTGCCAGCCCCTGAGGGGGGTGACAGGCCAGGGGCAGGGAGGAGCTGATGGCCCTACATAGCCAGGCCGAGGGCACCTTGGGCTATGTTGCTCCCCGCTGTGAAGTGATACGGAGTGCTCCGTGTGCGATTTGCTGCCTGCAGCAGGTATCGTGGGTCTTGGTAGCACTCCCGTGGTCTTCCTCAATGCCATTGGTGTCCCTGATAGACGCTCTTGCTGTGAGCAGGGAAGTCCTGCTCAAGCTCAGGGGAATTCCCATCATCTTGCATTCACTGAGGTAGAGCTAACTTAATTCTGTTTGCTAAGTCCAGGCCATAGCGCTAGTGCCTTAACAATTCTCTGTGTTGCCCTTCTAGATAGAGCTGGAGAAAAGCCACTATTCGGATCACGAAATCCGCAAGCTGGAAGAGGAGGAGCAGCTCAGGAGAAGGAAGGAAAGCCTGTATGGTGATGATGAAGCACCTGGTAAAACAGTCATCATGGCTCAAGACCTGGAGGACAAGTGGGAACAGAAGTTACTGCGATTTAAAGCTGCTCCACGGATAACAGGTACAGGCTGAAGTTTGTGGTGGGTGAGAACACCCTAATTGCCTGCCAAACACAGCTGAGTGTGCCTCAGTGGAGGGAAGGCATTTGCTGAGCCTTTTTTGTTTTAAAGAGGGTCTTGACTCTATGGCAGCACCATTAGCACATGAGGAATTAAGTGGCTGGTAAGGGAATCAGTGTGCCCATGCTGCAAAGCGCATGTTCATGCAACCTTATTACAGCAAAGCAGTGAAAATGGACATTGTTCCCAGATGAGAAACCTTGGACCACTTGGTTCCTGAACTCGCTCGTTGATTTTGGTAAAGCTGGAGATCTAGGCTGCTTGCTGTAAATTCTCTTTGGAAATGAAATGGGTAGAGTGCAGTCCAGCAGTGGATTCCAGCAGAATCCTGCATTGGCTTCCAGAGCGACTGAGAACATTTCTATCTAGATTTTTGTCATGTTCTGTGTATCCGTGTTTGTATATTATTGCTGGAAGGTTGTGAGAGGCAGAGGGTTGATGACTCAAGGGGATCAGAGCAGTGCTGCCAGGAGACTTTGTTTCCAGCATGTGGTGGTTTTTGGCAGATGCTGATAAAAACAACAATCGAACATCGTTGAACAGGAAGCTGGACAGTAACCTGATGCTTCTGGTGAAACAGAAAATCGGTAACCAGGAACTGTGGCTCCTGCCTCAAGTGGAGTGGCAGCCTGGAGAGACGCTGAGAAGCACAGCTGAGCGAGCCATGGCTACGTTTTTGGGTGCGTAGTTTGCCGTGTGCCTGGCCCCTCCCTCCTGTTTGTCCCAGTGGTTTTATTCCCATGCCCTATCTGAGGGGTATTTGCCATCTGCTGTAGTGAAATCATCTCCTATCTGCTGGGAAAAGGCATTTCATGGCAGAGGGATGGAGCTCAATGGGGTGGACTTTCTGGCAAGAGCCATGATCCTGGGTAATCAGCTCTGTAACTGTGCCCTGTTGCAGAGCGACTGCAGCGTGTCGGGGGCTGACTGGGCTGGCAGGCTGCGAGTTGGGATCTCTGGCTGCCAGCAGCTGTGGTGCCGGGACTGGCCCTCGCAGTCTGATGTTGGAGCATCACCAGACGCCCCCTGAATGGTCTAGGCTTGCTCCAGGTATACGGCTTCTCTTTCCCTCTTGTCACCCTGTAGCAGCTTTTGTGGCAGATGGGTGATAGCAAACCCACGTGTCCCTGCTTTTCAGTGGGGGTTGGTAAAGCTCTCTCACTCCACTTGCTAGACTCCAGGACAAGTTGTTTTTTTCATGAGAACATGCTGACAATTGGCAATACTTCTGCTAAGAAGGAACAGTTGGTCTGAAACAGATACAAGGAGTGGCTTATGCTGTCTTTCTGTTATTAGAGGAGAGCAGTTACTGTTGCTCTGTATTCTTATGTCTTGTTTTCTGTTTTCTTTCTCTTGCATTGCTGGGGTCTTGCAGGAGATCACATTCAAGCCAAAATCCTGGGGAATGCGCCATACGGGATTTACAAGTATAAATTCCCCAGGGCCATCAGGACTGAGGATAATGTGGGAGCCAAAGTATTCTTCTTCAAAGCCTTCCTCCAAAGCAGTGATTTGTCCCAGGCAGAGCTGAAAGAAGATTACCTGTGGGTGACAAAGGACGAGCTGGGAGATTACTTGAAGCCAGAATACCTGAAAAAAGTCAATCGATTCCTTCTGGACTTATAAGCGATAGGCTGTGCTCCAGCAGATGGGGAAGATGTGGGATGCGACTCCAGGGAGGAGCACAGCTGCTGCTTTGCATGGTCTGTGTGTATGAGATGTTAACTTGGGCTCTGGAGGATAATTTGCCTTTGCCTTATTTCCCAGTTCTCTTCACCGGGCCTGTACTAAATAAATATTAAAACTTATACTAGGAAGTGAAGCTCTCCTCAGGGAGTTCTTTGCTCTTGTTGAATCCTCCTCCACCTCTTCTGGAAATGCATGTTATGATCTTTTCCTCTCCCAAGTGTGCGATTCCCTGGGGCTGTGGTAGCCAGGAGGCTCTCTTTCCTCACCAGACTCCTGTCATAGTCTAGAGCTCAAGTGGTTTCTTCTAAGCAATGGCAAATGCTTGTCTCTGGCACCTGTTCTTTCAGAAGAGCAGCACTGGAGGGTTATCTGTGTGTCTAGGTGGGAACAGACCCTCCTTGACATAAGGCTGGCCCAGGTGGGTTTCTGGGGAGCTGGAAGCTGGGATATTCACAGTTTATTTATGTTTAATCTGTGTTGGAGCTGCCTCTGGTGTAGAGTCCGTGATACGCAGTGGCCGTGGAGGACATAGATATATGAGGAATAGGCAGCAGCTCGCTCTTTAGATCAGTGCTGCTTTTCCACCCACGCTGCCCTCCTCTTGAGCCTCAAGCTGTAGCAACAGACACTGAAAGAGGGTAACATTTGAGCAGTAGTTCTCTGTCTGGGCTGAGAGGCTAATTTTTGCTGTCAGGGGAAGGCTGCTCCTGGGAGCAGCCTCAAAGGTGGCTCTGGGGAGTTCTCGGCTCTCATTCCTGGTGTGTTAGTCTGGCACTGCTAACCCAGCCCAGCTGGGTCTCCCTCAGGTAGCCTGACCCTATTACTCCAGTTTCTTTATTAGAAGATCTATCCTGGGCTTATATGGTGCTGTCTCACTTCTCTGGGTCTGATTCTATTTCTTGGAGGGTTCTTTTTGGTTGTAAATGTTGCTGTTTGGTAGTCAGAGCATTGGCTGGACCTTGCAGAGAATCAGCCTTCTTCGGCAGCAGGGAGGGAGGGAGGAAATAGCTGTCGTTAATCATCGAGAGAGAGTTCGGCCTCCAGAGGTGGAACTGGGGATTGCTATATATATTTTATCAATCCTTTGGGAGCTGTTGAGCTGCAGGCCTCAAATTAAAGCTATCCTTAATCACTTCACAAGCCATTGGGGTGGGGGGGGTAGCACAGCAACCTTCTATTTTCTAACCCTGGGCAGTTTGGGAGCTGCAGGCTTGCCATAAATTACCAACAAAACAAAACTTGGTTTCCTGAAGCACCCTCACAGGCCTGGCAAAGAGGCTGTGTCTGCAACAGAGAGCACTTGCGAAGAGGAAATAAATGTGGAGCAGAATATGTTCCTGAAAAACTGCAGTTTTTTTGGCTTCTGTTTGAGATCAGCACTGCCGAAGGGGAGACTATTGCCTTCTCCAGGACTGAAAGCTCCTGCAGAGGGGACAGGTGAGTTCTTCCCCTCAGGCTGTGTCCCACCAGCCTGGGGAAGCATGGGCGTGCTCAGCTCAGGGTTAGGCTTTTCTCTGCCACTGTTCAGTCTGTTGCTGGCTCCGTAGCACACAGCCCCTGAGCAGAGGTTTTGTGGGCACAGGCTTAGGGCATGCCCTTTGCCAAGGTCTCTAACCCATTTCCCATGCCAAAGGCAGGTTTTGTGTTGCTGGAGGGAAACTTTCAAAGCATATAAAATGCTGTTTAATCAGTGCTTATTTACTCTCAAAACCAGGAGCACAAAAGTGAGAAAAGGCTGTACTGAAAGCTTGCTGATCTTCAAACCCAGGCAGTTCTTGTTCTCTGGCTTGCTCAAGCTATAAGTCTTTGGGCATTGTCTGTGCTGAGAGAGGTGTAGCTCACTCCAGCAGTGGAAAGGTGAGAATCAACAGCCTCCTTAATTTTTTAAATTTTTTTCCTTGGGCTGAGGCCTTTGTTCTTACAGGTAGCAGGTATGTGAGAAGCTTGGTCTTTTCTGGAAGCTGGAATTGTTTTCTCATCACCTAAAACACATATTCCTGCTCACAGCCAGCATAGGAACAGCGCCTTTTTTTTTTTTTTTCTTATAGTTGATTTTATTGAAAAACCCTCAGCCAGTTGCTGCAAATGGTCCTAGATCCTGCAACACAGGTGCTTTTGCTCAGTTTTGTGTGGCCTCTCTCCCGGCCTCAGTGAGAGGGAAAGCAGAAGGATATCATGCAGGAGAGGATGGTTTGTATCTTCTCTACTTCCAGAGGTCCTGTGGTAGATCACTGAAGCTGTTATTTTCCTTTGAGAACTTGGTGGCCGCAGGCTGTCTTTCCACTTGGTGCAAATCTGTGCCTGTAATCCTCGCAGAGTTGCAGAAGTCTGATCAGGCAGGCTGGTGGGATATATTTTGCCAGTAACTACTGAAGGGATAGCACAAAGCCTTAAAAGCTTTTCTGAGAGTGCTTTTCTCTCTCCTGGAACAGAAGAAACCTGTTGCGTCATGGCTGGGAGAGCTGCCACAGCCACGGTGTGTCTTCTGTGATCCAGCACAAAGAGCAGGGAGAGCATTTCACTTGTGTTGACCATGAAACACAAAACTCTCCTTCCAAATGTGACAGGGAACTGCATGAATATTTGCCTGGGTGTTGAGGGGGACTGGAGCTTGTTTGCACCCAAAGCCTGGAAAGTATTTCTCACCTTGGCAAAGGCCTCCTCACACGAGATCTCTCTATTATAACCTGAAGCCGCAGCAAGTACCTGGGAAGGCACCAAGTTTGCTGTGGCTCTTTAGTGCAAGGCAGTCAGATCAATCAAAGAGCTCTTCTGTGAAGCATGCATCAGAGAGAGGTGTTTTGGAAAGGACCTGTGACTCTTTGCTTTGAGAGCAGCAATGTGGGGCTCATCTAAGAAGTCCGGTGTAAGATCAGTGCTGCGGCTGCTGCGTCCAGCGTCTGAGCATTATCTTCCACTAACTGCGCACATCGGGGAGGAAGTTGGAGAAGTCAGACTGTGGAGACTTTCCGCTCCTCAAAGCCATTTTCAGCACGGGACGCTTCCATTCATGAGGGTGATACTCACAAGCCAGATTCTTCCCCCCTTCCAAGGGGGAAGGAGGCATATCAAGATGACCTTTCCCTGGTGTGACACAGTCCGGCAGCTGTTGCTGAAAGCCTCCAGGTGCAGAAACAAATGGAAGGAGCAGTTGCAGTCTAAAACACCAGCATCTAAGCCGTTACTTAAGCCACCATGTTAGAAGAGAGAGATGAAGGTTTTCCTTGTGACAAATTGATGCTTGTACTTCCCTCCAGCAAAGGAGAGATAACAAGTCCTAATAAAACCACTTTTCAGCTTCACAGATACAGCTTTCCTCTACTTCCCCTACAAAATATCTTCCATAGTTGATATCCCTCCATGTCTGCGGGAGTTTTGGGGATTAGTGCTCTCTAAGCAGAACCCTGCTCACATGTTTTGTGATACACTGTGAACTGTTCAGAACCACACACTTTCTCGCATAATAGGAAGCTGCTGTTTATTGCTCGTCCTGGCTGGCTCCAAGCAACCAAATTTGGAAGATAAATACATGCAGAGCCAGGAGAGGCCATTGGAGCCATGGGCTTCCTGCTCTCTGAAAACCTGTAGGATGAGAGATGGTATTGCTCCCAAATACAGCTGTGAGCTTGTTAGAGCAGGCAGATCTGCTCGGGTACAGGGAGCACCCTGTGGTGTCCCTCCCTGCCAGGGCAAGAGGTGGGCTGACTCGGGGAGGGCAGGAATTAGGCTATCCCAGCTGGGGCAGCCTGTGGACTCACACCCTGTCCCAGAGGATAAGGTGTCTCCAACAGCATAAGTCACTTTGCTTTTGTTCTGTTCAAGTTCCTGCGCTTGTGTTAGAAGCGATCCATTTCTTTGGAGGGAGTTTCTCTGGCAGTGCCTGGGATATCTGCAAGCGCTGCCCATCCCTGCTGTGCTCAGCAGCCTGTGGGAGAAGCAGCATGGGGTGATCTGCTTGTGGCAGCCTGGAGACCCAGCAGAAAATGGCATGGAAAATCTGGTTGAGATCAGTGGTGGTAGGAGTGGATTAGGTCTCATCCTTCTGTTTTGAGGACACCTTTTTTCTCCCTTTTCATGGGAAACCATGCCTGTGTTTTAACATAATCAGCATGCTGGGAGGACGCAGACTGGGGCAGGCAGAAGGCAGCACTTGGGTGAATATCTGCAAAGGTAAGAACGAATATAAAAGAAGGGGGGGGAGCTACTGGGAAACTTGAACTCAGGGTAAAATTTCTTCAGAAGCTTTGCTGATAATAGCCAATACTTAACACCAAGCCCTCAAAAAGCAAAGCCAGGAATTTGTGAGGTGGGTACAAAATGCTGACAGCAGGAAGCCCCTTCAAGTAGTTACAGATACAGCTTTGCTGTCAAGGTTACTTTTCCCTAACAGATCTTGGGGGTATAAAATCCTTTGGCAGGACTTCATAGGCAGTTCTCGGAGAGCCAGGGGCATTTCTCAATCGAAATATGAAGGGTTATTCAGCAACATTAAAATGAAGCTTCTTCAAAATGTAGGCAAGGCAATAAAGCCTTTATGCAGTGTACACAAGGCTGTAGGACTCCCCATCACAGCCTGCTCCAGAAGCAGGACAGTGTGCTAACAAGAGCTGGCCCTTTACCTGGCTACCATGAACATCCAATCTCATAATCACCCAGGACAAAAGTTTAGGAAAAGATTTTACAGCTAAGAATTTGCAGCTTAAGCTGATCTCTGCTGGAGATTAAGGTGAGAGCTGATGTTGGAGGCAGATTATCTTGTATCTAAGGCTTGCTCACCCTTTCAGGCACCTGGGGATGGGGAAGGTGGGGACATCGGGGCATGAGGTGTGGGCCAGTGCTGCTGCTGGGAGGACAGCAAGCGAAGGTCAGGGGTGAGTGTGTGTGCTGCTGGCCTGCTCCCTCCATGTGCTGCCTGCCTGCTTTCTGCTCTCTCTCATCTATCAAAGTAATTATGCCCATTACATTTCTCCTTTCAGGTTTTACCCTCCCAAATGTTATTCCACAGCATTAAACCTGTGGGGGAAGTGAATTATTGGGGAAAGTAACTAGATATAATCCAGGTTTAATGGGCACATAGAAAAAGCACACTGGGTTGAGAGGGTGGCTCAGCCAACATCCTGCTTCTGCAGGCAAATAGAAATTTATCTTGATGTGTGTATATATCTAGCTTCGTGATCTGTGAGCTCTTAATAATTGGTTTGGTGACCTGCTGTCAGTGTTCTCTCTCTGTAGAGCTTTCCCCAGTCCCCAGTTAATACAATGGGTCACAAATCCCATTTGCTTTTGAATTCTGAGTAATTCTTTTGTTAATGTCGCGTATTGCTTTTCTGGAAGCATTGGAGGAAATTGGAGCTGTGTGCTAATCAGTAAATCTGGTTCTGCGTGTTTGTAAGCTGCTGCCCTGCCCTGCTTGCCTTTTCCAAATAACCAGTGCAGCCCATTTGTGTTAGACCCAATGCGCCCCTCTGCAAAACAGCAATTGTTTCCCGACCCATGGTACTAGCAAATGGCAGAGGCTGCAAATGTTGGATGAGCTTGAGGAAAGCAGCGGGGTGTGGTGGGGAGCAGGCAGCCAAGTGATAAGGGGCTTGGTGAGGAGGGAGGCTGGGCATTTGGGGTGTCTGATCCCACCAATGCCCTGAGTGGAGGGGCAGCGAGTTCCCCGTTTCAGGGTGTGCGACAGGTGACTGCTGAATGTGGCACCCACGGGGACCCACTTTTCTGCTCCTGCTCCACCACTGCTCACAGCTCAATGTCCAGTTGTTATGATTTGAGAAAGCCACAACAATTTATTGTTGTTTAGACAATTATTCTATCACGCGATGACTCCTCCCCACCCAGGAAGGGCAATCAGAATAAAACAAGGAAACCCAAGGTGAAATATAAACAGATTTAATAGAATAAGACTAGATAATTAACATTAATAACACTAAAGAACCAATATTGATCCCAATACCAATATAAAATATACAAGAATTATACTCAGCCAATTCTATCCATAGGAAGCTGTGCATTCCCAGCAGTGGACAGCAAATGTCGGACACTGCAAGCGCTATGGTTTCAGGAGGAAGGAAAGGGCTCAGGGGTCCAGCACTGGGGCAAGAAGTTCCCAGAATCGCAGCCATCAAGAGAGAGAGAACTACATAGCAAACTTCCTAATTTATACTGAATGTGACATTCATGGTATGAAATAATCCTGTTGGCCAGCTTAGGTCAAGTGCTCAGGTCACGCTCCTCATCTGTGCACCTGGCGAGCTTGAAAACACAGATCTTGAAACCCACATACAATAGCTGGCTATAAAGTAAATATTTTCACAAATTCAGATGCTAGAGTCTTCTAAAAGTGCAGTTTTCCCAAGCATTAGAAGATAAGTTAGTCCTGTGTCGCTTAAACCAGGATACCAATCTTGTCCCCTGTGCAGAACTAGGGGATGTGGTGCAGCAGAAGGTGCCCTTCCAGCAGAGTGCTGGAGGCTCCTGATCTAGCAGGGGCTGGAGGCAGTGAGCAGGACAGATGTTGCCTATCCCAGACCCTTCTGGATTTCATAGTTCTTAATTTTCTCTGCCTAGAAACAGGACTGTGGTGAGCTGTAGCTGTCTTGCCTGCTCTGTCCTGCCTTTGTGGGGAGGTAAGTATCAGTCTCCTTTCAGAGGGACAAGAAGCTGACAGATGACCAGCTCCTAAGGGGAGCACAGGTATATCCCTACTGAAGGGAGTGGAGGGAGGGCATTAGCCCTCCCAAATTGCCTGAAGATCTGTAAAACACTCCAAATCACCTGCTGTTGGTGCTGACCGAAAGGCTACAAGTGGCTTGTAGGGACCATGTTCCTGCTGCAGCAGTTGCCCATGCATTGAACTGGGTGGGAAACTCCAGTAGTACCTCCAAGCGTTGGAATATCTTGAGTCACAAAGTCAGTGTTTCTTGATTATTTTTGTTTGTTTTCTGTTTTCTCTAGGTCTTCAGTCTCCTGTACAGCTGACAAGCCTCACCCTTTGCCCCTTTCCCTCGTGCTTCCATTTGTCTCCCTATTTTTAGCCTGTCTGTGGCATTCTTCACGCAATGCCTGTGTGCACTGCTTTGCTTGGAGCCACTGACAACAACGACATGACCTTGAAGGTAACAGTATGCGGTGAAGCAAGATGTGTTGTATTTGGTCAGCTTGCTGTAGCTGGGCTTCACGGTTGCAACCCAAGCAGGCACACAACATCACTTTCCCTTGCTCCTGGGCTGTTTTCCCTGACAGGTCCCACCAGGACTTGGGCTGTTTGACTCCAAAACCCTGCCCTGGCCCAGAGCAAAGACCACTGTGGGAAACTCCACAGTGCTGGGAGCCTGATGCGCAAATGCTGCTGGCTCTAATTTATGAGCTAAATTCCCCCGAGGATGGAGGCGGATGTCGCTTGCTGCCTGTGAAATAGCTTGGTGATAGACACTAGATGGCAGGCAGTGACTGGGAAATCCCATCCATGGAGCTTTCCTTCCCTTTCCCCTTAAAATCACCTCCTGCTGTAGCTCTCACATGCTCCAGTGTGGGAGTCTGGAGCATGGAGTAAGGTTCACCAGTTTTTAACCACTGTGCCCAAGCTTGGTGCCTTGCATGTTGAGGGATCCTAGCAATTGGCAGAGGGTCATCTTTGCTCCACAGAGGCTTGACAAGTTACCAGAGGCTCAAAGGAGTCTCTAGGGCAGAGAAAAGAGGCAGGGAGCAGGCAGGCAGCATCTGAGGATGGAGGGTGGATGGTGGGCAGGTGCTGAGGGCTGCCCAGGGCGCTGTGCAGGGCTTAGGGAGGGATGGAGGTACAGAAGGGGTGCATCCATATGGTGTAGGGATAGGGGCAAAAAATGATTGTAGGTGTTTGATACAGGCAAGGAGAATTTCCTATGGGCTGGTTGTGCAGTGCTTGCTTTGGAGAGGGCCGTGAAGGTGTTTCCAGCAGTGTCCAGGTTTCAGCTGCATGCTGTCCCTCACCTTGCAAGAGGGAGTGTGGTTGCTGGACCCTGGCTGTGGGTCTCAGTCACCAGGGAGGGCCTGATCTTCTCCCCAAGGTGGCAGAGCATGCCCTTGATTTACTTGGGTTGGGCTTTGGGGGTTTATCCCCAAAGGTGGGCATAAAAGTGGGTTTACCTAGAAGAGGGGGATGTATCTCCCCCCCTACCCCAGTGATGCAGCATGGGCTCCCATGCACTGTTAGAGGGCAGGGGTGGCAAAATCCCTCCTTTATCCTCCCCTGTAGGCCAGAGGTCTGAGTTCAAGGTGTCCCTGGGCCCTGCTATGTGCTGCTTCCGTCCCTACGAAGCTCAGGGCAAGACAGCAGCTGTGGTGCCGGGTGCCTGGTTGTCCTCTTCCCATGCACCGGCACAGAGCTGTAGTCCGTGTGCCACGCTCTGGGTGTTTTAGGTCCCCTGTAAGCACCTTCCAGCAAAAAGGGGATTATCTATAGCTTGTTAGAGTCCTTGCAGGGAGGGAGAATAAGGCTCTTTGCTCTGAAACGTTCTCTTCCCTGGGATTACAAGATAATGCATATGAAATGACATTAGCTCAGCCAGGTTTATGGATTATTTGAAAATCAAATTCTTTTAATCTCATCCACCATCTGGCACCAGCATAACAGCCAGCAGCCAGCTGACTGCCGCTTCCACTCTGACTGCATCGGAGCGACTGGAGTGCCAGAGATGGCAAAGGGACACCAGCATCTTTGGCCACTGCTGTATGTCCTGGCACCAGTGCCCAGGCCAACCTTGTCCTGATTTCTTCCCAAGACAGCATGGAGGTAACACGTCTCTGAGGAACTGAGGGCTCTCCTTGGTGTGCACTGGGAATGAACAGACAGGCTGGGAACATCTCACTGCTTGTGCCTGTGTGACCGTGAGACTCAAAGTCAGCAGCTGGAGAGGTCCCCAGGCCTTGGAGAAAGGTTAAGATCTGAGCAGGGGACCTGCCAATCTCACTAACGTGATTTGCAGTGATCTCCTGGCTGGGCAGGGAGGGACCAGGGCGTAGGAGCTCCTTGCAGGATGCTGATGCAGAGTATTTTCCAAGGAGGTTGTGTTTCCTCTTGAATATTAATTGGGAGCTGCCAGGCTGCATCTGGGCTCCATGATGGGGCTGGAGACTCCTGTGACAGGGGAGCCAGTGACAAATTGTGCTGTTTGTCAGGGGCAATGTGAGCGGGCATGCTGTCCCCAAGGAGCAGGGCAGGGTGGAAGAGCACATCAGAGATGTAGCATGGAGCACTTGTGAAGCATTGCCATCAGTAGCACCACAGAGGCCAAGCCGGCTCAATCTCCTTGGTTTACAGGTCAGGGAACAGACAGGACCAATGAGCAGTCAGACACCACTATGGAAAGCTGGAGCCACCAGAACTGGCGACATGTGAGTGTGTGAGGGCTATGTGGTGGGCGCTGATGTCCCCACTCCTTGGGTTCAATTAGCACCTCCCTGGAGAGGGGACAAGGTTGGGTGACACCCTGTCCTTCTCCCAGAAGTGAGCCAACCCCCAAGCTGATTTTTCAGATGCGAAGCCAGCCGTGTGGCAGAGCTGCTTGGTTCTCATGTTTTTGGTTTCTTTGCTGATCCTCAATAGGACTATCTGTCTTCTCGTGTCTCCTCCGGAACGCTTCTGCACCTATCAAGGAGCGCTATAATCTCAGTACCCATTTAACATGAATAAAAAGCCTTCTGGGACAATAGGTCACGGTTATACAATTTAGCTCAAGTAGAGAAAAGGCCTTTATAGCTGTGAATACATGAATACTTAAAATATATATATAACATTGGTTAACATCAGGACATATAAGCATAATATATATATAGCACTGGGCTAACAATCTGTTCCTTGACTCCCTCTACAGAAGCTGTAGCTGTTCTGCCTGTCAGCTTTGTCCCAGCGGCTCTTTGTGGCTGGAGTCACAATTTGCACTGCTGCCCACTTTTGCTTGGCTCTCAGCAAAGAGAGTGGCTGTTACGGGCAGAGAGAGGCTGGGGAAGGAGGTCTGCGGTCGGGGATTGGGATGTGAGAGGTGAGGATGCGGCGCACCTCTGCCTACAGGTAGGGAATCGCACATAGAGCCAGGCTGGTAGATGATACACTGCGCCACAATTTGCTCCCATGATTTGTGTGCCCTGAAGACAGTTGTATGCAAGAAAAAAAAGAAAAACAAACAAGAAGAAGAAAAATTAATAGCTTTAAAGAAAGGAAAGTGTCATTTCTATAGGTAATTAATTACTAATTACAAAATCGCAGCATTGTCTGTATCATTAAAATTACTTGTTTTTTCAGTACATTGTAGTTTTAATTAAACAAATCCTTAGGTTTTTTTTTCTCCTCCTTCGTAACACAAATTCATTTTTTTATTAGTGCCAAAGAATAAATTAATTGTGTAATTAGTGACTACTACTCTGTCACTCCTGAAGGGGTTATTTCCAGGTTGTACGTACACAGTGGCTGGGTTATGAAATGCTGTTTGATACCAAGACTCCCTGGAAGTAGCTGTTGGTGGCTGGGGATGCTGGTGGAGCTGGGGATTTGGCAGCCCTGGGACACAGCCAGCAAGAAGGGGGTGAAAAACTCTGCCAGGGCTGGCCGGAGGAGGCTGCCAAACACTGGCAGGTATCCCCTTGCTTAGACGCATGCCTGTGAGTAAACGTGTTTCCTTTTGATGCAAAAATGCCCTCTAGAAGGCATCCTCAGACCCTCCAGAAAGGAAGTGGTAGCGAAGCAGTGGCTGCTTCCATGTGCTTCCCCTGGTCCAGGTGAGGGAGAAACCCCAGGGCGGGATTTTCAAGTATGCACCATCACAGTTGTCATTACAAGGGGCTGAGGACTGCCGGGGGTGACAAGTCTCCCCCGCCCCATGACGTGCAGGGTATGCCGCAGATTCCAGGCAGAAAAAGGGGAATTTAGCATGCAGCTAGTGATAGGGTCTTAATGGATCTGCACTTATTATTTGGGAAAGAAAGAATCAGGATTACAGGCTTATGAGAGATTAGCAAGCATGAATGTGTATTTCTGCATATACTGCTCCTTTTGTAAACCCATTGTGCTATTAGGCTGACAGAGAGTTATACCGTTACTAGCATGACATCAGTGTATCAGATAGTCTTGATTATAAGATTCAGCAGCTGTACTAAGGAAAACAGGGCTTTCCCACTGTCCTGCTGATCCTCTCCTGTTTGTAGCTCATGGTTTGGCTGGGAAACCACCTTGATTTTCAGACAGCATCAACACCACCAGTAGGACAGACATCTTGTGAGCATTGGCCCACAGTAGGGAGGATTTTGATCACCCATTGAAGTGACCAAATTGAAGCTTTAAATGTTTTGGGCTGCCCTGTCCTGGGGGTTTTAAAGCAGCAGAAGGAAAATGGACGCATGATGACCCTCAGGTGTCTGTGCACTCAGTTATAGTGGTAGCGGGAGATCTTGGACTGCTCAGAGGAGCTCAGGTCACTCTTGGATATATGTGTAGGGGTCTTTCATTGTGGCTGAAACTGTGCATTTCTGGTTTTAGCTACAGTACAGAAAGATCCTCATGAAGATGGTGTGTCTGTTGGCTTCAAGTACTGCATGCCCTCAAGGGCAGTAGCTTTGAGGTCTTGGCTGGAAATGTTAAGAAATTGGTGCAGATGTAGGCAGCTTCAAGAGCCTGCCTGTACTTCATGGGCTGCAAGCCTTGACCCCATGTGGCTGGCCACACTGTAACCTAAGCAAATTGAAACTTTTGGCTGTAGGCTTCCCTAGAGATGGTCTTTGTAAGCAGGGGTTTGCTGAGCAGGAAGCTGGGATGGAACAGCGGAGAATTGCGTGGTTATGAAACGTCAGAGACTCTATGTGAGTGAGTGCAAGTTTTGATTTCACTAAATATTTTCCTCTTTAATTTAAACCATTGTTTTTTTCCAGGGAAATGTAATAGTAAGAGCCCATGTGTTTCTAACTAAATGGCAGCCAGTGCTTAGTAAACAATCCGGGGTCCAGTTCGGATGGGGTCACTGTGTTGATATTTCTGGAAATAAAATAAGTGTCAAGCTAAGGCAACTTGTTGCTGGAGCTGCCCAGAGCTGTTTGCTGCTGGAGCCAAAGGGAGTGAGAGCCCCTGTGGAGCATCCGAGTCTGCAGGCAGCTCTGCATGACAGCGAGAGGTCCCTGTGCTGCCCAGACCTGGCTCCTTTCCCTGCTCTCTGTCAGTCACCCGTCACTGTACAGGACAGCGTCCCAGGAATGACCCTAGCCCTGGGGGCAGCCAGCTCCATCCATGGGCTCCCCTTAGCACTGTTGCTTTCACATCTCCTGCCTCTCAATTTTCCTTTGGGAGTGACATCAGAAAGGAAATTTGGCTTCTCCTGCCTCTGTGGTCCGCAAAGGCTAGATGCATCCCACCTCGGCACCAGGATGGAGAGCATCCCTCTATGGCAGAGAGAGTGGGCAGCCTTCTGCTGCCAGGTGTGCTGGTCCCTTGGGCAGCCACTTCCATTTTGCCTCATCTTCTTGCTGCAGGTTCCCTCCCCACCTCCTGTTCACTGTTCTCCTGCAACACCACTTGCATTGCTGACACTGGGCACTTTGAACTCAAACTGAGACCAGTTACACTATTTGTCCTGTCAGGGTCCTGGAGCTTTTAGTGCTTAGATAACTTTTGAGTGTGAGATTTCAAAATCACTTGGAATATTTGAAAAACAGTGTCTATTTTTTCCTCTCCATTGGAGTGTATATCTGTGGGGTTTTTGTTATTTCTTTCTTGTCCATGTTTAAAATTTCTTTTGGCCGTAATTTCTTTTTGTGATATAAGTGTTCTGACAAACTTGACCCTATGCTGCAAAGCAGTTCTGCACGAATGAACCAGGTAGGTCAAGCAATCTTCCTCTCTGGTTCCGTCCCCTGAAGTAAAAAGTGACCCTATAACCACAAACTCGGTGCATAGAACCCAGTGCACGCAAGAGACCCTACAATAACAAAACAGTGTGCACATAGCCTGCTGCTGATGAGCGTTGACATGGTTTCAAATGCTCCTGCTGATATGTCCTTTCTGAGGGCATCAGCGTCAGCAGTCCTTTTAGCTGTGAAATGAGGAGGATGACTCATGAACCATACAGACGCAAGCGGTGTCAGTACCTCGATGGTCCATCAGGTTTCTAACCTGCGTCAGCAAAATCAGGGGTGAAGAAGGAAATGAGAATGACAACCCAACCTGAATTTGAGGGGGAGAGGGCAAGTGATATGGAAAATAAAACTTCCTCTGAGCCTGTGTCCCCACTCCTTACCAGACACACGCTGCAGGGAGACCCAGCTCTGTAGACCTTCAGGCGTGGACTTTTCCTGTCATTTATAGATATTGGAGACATTGGCTCTTGATGTGCTCTCCAACAGGCTCTAACTTCTTCCTCTGCTGATAGCCTGAGAGCATCTTCCCCACCTCTCTCTGCAGAGGCTTTTTAGGGACTGATTCTTGTTGGCTGGTACCTCTGTCCTACTGAATTTGACATGAATATTGTGTCTGCTGATGCAAGAAACCCTCCTGAGGTCACAAGCCACAAGCAGACCAGAAGTGCTTAACAGTCCTGAAGCTGAGAAAGCAGATGAGAAGGCTGGTAAAAGCAAATTTAAGATGCTGTGAACCCCAGTTGTGATGAATAATGGCTCTTTTTATCTGAAGATGCTTAGAAACTGACATTTTCTGAAGAAATGAGAGTGAGGTCTTTGGAATAAACTAGGAAGAGGTGTTGTCTGATTTTTTTTTTATTTTTTTTTTTTAAAAAGATGTTTCAGCCAATACAAGCAATTACACATTCCTGGGTGTCTCTCCCTGTTTGCAATTTGTAACAGAGGAAAAAACATTGTGAGACAAATAGCTTAGTTGGGGTTAAGGAACAACCAGACTGGACCATCACCTGCAGCTCAGGTGTAGCCTTCACGGCGTGACTAGGGGCAATGAACCAGCCCTGTTCTCACTGCAAGGTGCTGCCCCATGTGTGCCTTGACAGCTCTCCGAGCTTCCCACAGCTGCAGGGACAGGAGATACTGAGATGCCAAGAGATGATCTCAGCTACTACCTCTACCAGCAGCCTGGCACACACCGCTGCTCAGCCTGGCAGCAGCTCCCGGTCCAGCCCACCCTCCCCAGCATGTGGAGCAGTCAGCATCGGCAGCCTCAGCACCCACCTACGTACTGGCATCCTTTAAGCTTTCTCCATCCTTTCCTCCATCACCACCCAAAGCAGTGGGAAGCAGCATGGAAAGCTGGTGGGACGTATCTCCCCCAGATGCTCCTAGATCAACAGCACTACCCCAAGAGCAAATCTGATATTGCAAGTGAGACCTCTCTCAGCAGGCAGGAGAGTAATGAACTGGAGCTGTGCTGTAATGATTTTTAAGAAAATGTTTTTTAAGGCTGGCTGTTGATGCCCCAGCTAGATCTGAAAAAGGGTTTCATTGTTCCTAGTGCAGCAATACGAGAGAGTGCTCTGCATCTATTTACCATGCAGAAGGGTCAAAAATGGCTCTTCTCCCTCCTGGGTCCCTGCAGCTTCTCTAGCAGAATTAAAAGACACACGCGGAGCTTCAGCGGCAGGGTGAAGGAGAGAGGGAACAGAAGAGAAGAGCCCTCTGTTTCATCCCACCTGCTCTGCGATGGTGACTTGCCCCGAAGAGACTCAGGAAAATCCTGTGTAAATGGAACATAAATGTTTTATGAATTCAGCCCTGGTGGAGTAAATTAAAGGGTCATTAATGGCCTCATTAAAGAGCTTTGCACTTTGTTCTGAATTATGAAAGCTATCATGCAATGTTAAACTAAATGGAGTTTTCAGCGAGATTTTAAAACTCTTTAACTAGTTCCCTCTCCCGCTCTGTCTCCTTCTATTCTTTCTCCCCCCCCTTTTTTTTTTGTCTCTGAGAAATGTCTTTCGAGGGAGCCGCCTGTAGTGCTACAAACTAGATTTCAATTATAAATCTTCTTATGCTCCACTAATTGCCCAGAATTTTTCTCGAGAGCTGCCTGAGGTTATTGCTGATGAAGAAAGAGCCCTTTTGTCTTTTCTTGAAATGATGCCTCCCTCCCCCACCTCTGATGAGACGTCAAGCAGGGAATTACCTATAATGACACCCAAACGGGACGCAGAGAGCTGCCATGTGGGAATAAAGACAAGTTTGCCGCGGCTTTGCCATAGCTTGCTGGGGAGAGGCCTTTGGCTCCTCCGGCATCTGGTGTGGCTCTTGGTGGACCCTAGCAGCCCTCCCCAGCTCCGGCTTCATCAGTAGCCCAGCACCAACCCTTCCTCTTGCTGGGAAATCAGCCGGTGCTCACCGAGGTCAAGGAGGCATATCTGGGAAGCCCAGCCTGGACACCGTGGACTTGATAGAGCCATGTGTTAAACTGAGCGGTGCTGTGTGATATGGTCTGTGGGCTTGATAGAACCATGTGTTAAACTGAGCGGTGCTGTGGCGATATGGTCCACAGCCATCAACAGGGTTGCATGACAGTGCCTGATGGGGAAGAGGAGTGGAGAAAGGGCTGGTGTGGTCTGTGTGCCCCGTATATGTGTGTGCAGCTTTTTCCATCAGCCCTTTTGTGCTTTAACAGGCTCTTTAGATCAGGTCTCTGTCTTTCTCCTCCACCTTGCTCATCTCCATCTAAGAGCTCACCCTTAACAAGGTCCAGCAGAAACCAGGGGTGCAAGGACATGTCTGAGAGCTATAACTGCTGGTGAGCATCCTGGCTGCTGTTGCAGGGTCCTTGTGCCCTGCCCTGGTCTTGGGGATGAGGGGTGCTGAAACCTCTTCTGCAGCGTGTCCGTGTAAAGACCCATTTTATGCCTCTTTAAATGTTGCTATGGATAAACAGTAATGGCCAGGCTGTTTTGGATCAGGCAGGAGCTTGCTAAGACAGTGCATGCCCTGGCCAGTTGCTCGTTGGTCATAGGGACTAGGTGTTGAGGGACCAGGTCCTGCCACTAGAGCTGGGACAGAGGCGCAGGAGGTACGGGCAGTGGGAGGTACGGGCAGTTTCCCCAGGTGTGTGAGTCCACTGCACTTGGAGATAAAGACTTTGAAGTCCGTATTCAGGAGTCTTTGCCACTTCATTGCCACTGGGTTTGAGTGTTTGGGAATAAAGAGCTGTCCTCTGGTCACCTCCCTGCCTTTCCCCAGTGTTGGGGGGATACTGGCAGCCCCACATCTCAGTGCAGAGAAGGGGAGACCTCAGTTTCTGGGGCCAGCAGCATCTTACTTGAGATCCAGCTACCCTGCTAAAGTGGGCAGAAATTGTTCAGCAAAACAGAAAACGTTGATTTGCCCCAACTTTTCCGCTGGGACACAATCATTTCACCACCAAGAGAAGCTCCTCAGGCCTGGCCTGGAGATCCTTGCTGAGGCTGGAGGTAGAGCCAGGTCTCCTTGCGGGACATGGCTGGTCACTGTGGGGACACCCTCCCCTCCGCAGCCTGCCTCTAAGGCTCATTGCTGTGACTTACTGACTTAGCTCGCCCTCTGCAAGTTCTTCACACAGCTACACAACAAATTAAACCCCTTATTAACTAATTAAGCTATTTCTCCAACCAGGCAGGAAAGAGAGAAGAGGTTGTTATTATTTCTATTTTTAAATACCTGTGAGAGACACACGTGCTTGAAGGGAGGCTCAGCCCAGCTGAGACACGAGTGGTGGACAGTGGCTAGCCAAGAGGCCCCGCTGCAGCCCGGCAGCTTTAGCAACAGAATCCCTAAGGGGCTGAAACGTGCCGCTTTAGCTGTTTAGTTTTCCATGTCTGCAACCGATTCCGGGCGCCGTGCTCTGAAGATGCCAGCCTCTGGCGATGCAGGCTGCGATGGGGGGCAGCGTGGGGGTACCCCTGGGGAGGGATGCTGAGCTCCCCGTCGGTGCGGTGTGTGTCTCTGGCAGGGAGGATGCAGCAGCCCAGGGGACCCCACCGCCTCCGACAGCGAGTGCAAACCAAGCAGCGGGTTTTAACCCCCCACGCATGCATCTCTGAAGGCTCGGGCCCTGCAGGCAGTGAGCTGGCATCCCACGCGTCCCCCTTGACTATATGTGGACTTGCTGGAGCCAGATTTCCCCAACACCCAGCTCCCCAGGGCCCCCATCATCCTTGTTGTTTCCAGGGCCCACCCGCACACTTTTTTGAAGGGATCCTCCTCAGAGGTCAAGAGTCACCCCACAGCAGCCATCAATGGGACCAGTCCAGCCCTGGGACACCCCACGGTGGCTCTCCTGGCCATCAGCCTCCCCAGTAGGAACCACAGCCAAGGGCTTCGCTGCCTCACGGGGCTTCAGCAGCACATTTGCGTTATCAAAGTTTGCCGGATGCTCTTTAGGAGCATCCTGGCCGGCTCCTGGCAGCCTGCACCACAGTGCTTCATTGCCGAGAGACTCTGTCTGCCTTGCAGCTCCTTTCCTCCAAGGTGGGAACGTTGTGGCTGCTTCTGCTGCGCATCGTGCGGGAAAGGATGGAGATTTTGCAAGAGCTCTGCTCAGAAATGCTGCTGCTTTCTGGCAAGCACTGGCCTCCTTCCCTGCACCAGGGCACGTGGCACTGGGACGGGGAGATGCCCAGGAGCTGGGGCGGGATGGTTTCTGCAGGTGAAACCACTGATGTGAGGACTTTTTGGGTCTGGTCAGGGGGTCAGAAGCCACAGCTGCTTCATATCCCACTTGATGTGGGCTCGTTAAATGGGGTGTTTGCCCTTAGGGGCTGGGAGCAGGCACTGGGCATGTCCTGGGAGGGCTGGGCAGAGTATAAAAAGCTTGGGGTGGGCTAGCTGGCTGGCTGGCTTGGAAGGAGGTTTGAGCTGTGGTAGCTCTGCCTTTCTCTTCTTGCTACAGTTGTGTAGCCCCTTCTTTTCTCCTAGAACTTTTGTTGTTGGGTTTTGTTTTTTTTCTTTTTCTCCCTTAAATGACCTCCTGTAGGATGTGGTACAGGGGTGTGGAGGGGCTGACCTGCTCTCTGGCTGCTGTGGAGGTTTCCTTGCTGGAGGCTGCTCTTGGTGCCTCTAGCCTGCCCCGTCCCTGCCAGACAGCCCTTTGCAAACTTTCCTTTAATGCTGTTTGCTGCTGAGGGGGATCTCCCAGCACCTCTAACCTCGGCAGAGGCTTGGGAGAGGGGCTGGTGCGGGATGGGGACCGCTGCACAGCGTGATTTAGAAAAGCTGACAGACAGCAGGGGCAGCTCTATAAACCATGTTTATGCTGATACAATTAATGGAGCCATCGCTGGGCTCTGCCCAAGCCCTGCAGCTGGGGTGAGCATCGCAAGGGGCAAAGCCCTGCAGCAGCTGCCAAACCCAGCTGTGGGGGAGCCGCAGGCACGGAGCGCCCGGTGGTCCTGGTGCTTTGCAAACGAGGGGTGCAGTGGGGAGGCAGAGCTGTGGGGGCAGGCAGGAGGGCGATGCGATGGGCTCTATTTGACGCCTTTGCTTGCCCGCTGGTGTTAGTGGACATGGGCTTTGTGTGGCCCTAGTGCCGGCAGGGCAGGGCTGCGGGCAGGGACCCCTCTGCAGCCCAGTGCCACCGTCCTCGGGGGTGCGTGGGGTGGCTGGGGCTCGGGGCTGTGCCGCTTGTGGGGATGGACCCGGCGGAGGGTTTGGGGCAGTGTTGTGGTGCGAGCGCCTGCAGGGTGTGCTGTGGCTTCAGGGATGCTGCGAGGACCCGCAGCCCTGTCAAGTGCCGGGAACAGGAGGATTTTATGGGTTTTCCATAAAAACTCCCCACAGGTGTCATGGGGGAGGGATGCTGAGGAGCCAGAGCTGGGCTCTGCTGCCTGCAGTGTGCCTGAGGATTTGAGGGGCTCTGTTTGCCCCCAGTTGGGCTGGGGGCATTGGAGGAAGCTCAGGGGTGCCAGGTCTTGGATGAAGTAGCAATGCTGGGACAGGGAGTGTAGAAATGCCAGAGCTGGTGGGCAGATCCAGGCATTAAAGCTGCATATGCTGCCCTCTGTGTCTGCAGTCCCTGCAGGGCCAGTGGTGGAGCAGCATGGCCCTGCTGTGAGCAGGGAGGTGGGAAGGATGCGTCTGGGATGCAGAGGGCATCATGTGCCACTCCTGGTCTGCACAAATGGAATATGGAAAGGCGAAGGGAGCTTGGCAGCTCCTCGGGCAGAGAGATCGCTGCAGGCACAGCTGAAGAGGCCCAGAAATGCTTTGTGCTGTTTCCAGCAAAGTGACTGATGGGGACTGAGGGAGGGGGAAGGATAAGGGTGGGGACCAGATTTAGAAAATGATTTCACTGTTGGTTAAATTTCCTCTGCACTAAAACATTGCAGAATTTGGGGAAAGAAGCATAAGTCTGCCATGAAAAAAACCCCCATGTCCAGCTGTGGCTGGACAGTGAGGGGAAGGAGCTTGCAAAGTCATCAGTGATGGAAAGCCACACCAGGAAAACACGGGACAGGGCATGGCCAATCCCTCCTCGTGCACACAGCTGAAAGAGAAATCTCTTTCCCCTGTCTAATCCATTACCACATGCTTATTCCTATAACAAATAACTGAGTCAGCGGGAGAAAACCAAATTCAATTTATATCTCAATCCAAGCAAATAGGAAAAGGCTGCCAAATCTGACAATAAAACCGCAGTGATCTCAGATGTTTCCCTCCTATATATTAAGAAAAAGGGGAGCAGAGAAGCTTTTGGCCATGCAGTCATAGGTGGGAATGTGGGGGGATTAGTGGGGTGCCTCAGAGCTGTGTCCTTGGGCAGTGAGCAAAGCTTTTGCTCTGAGGGGTGCCAGCCAGATGTGGTAGTACAGATGTGGCTTCAGAACTAGCAAGGGGACAGGGAGGAGGCTGGCACCTTTCTGAAATTATCCGAATAATCACTGGTGGAAAAAAGCCGAGGCTTCCCCTATGGAGCTGTTCCTGCTGTGTTGCTGTGGGATTCTTGGAGGCATCCCCCTCCCCACTTTGCAAATGTCACAGCTAGCTCTGGCAGCCTGCAAGCACAAGGATTTTTCTTCAAAGTTTGTCAAGTTTGCCAGACTTCCAATGAAAGTGGAGCTGAGCAGCGAAGCGCCCTGTGATGGGTGATGTTCTTTCCTGACCGGGTGGCAGGTGGCATGTTGCTCTACCTGCCCTGGGGACTCTGCTTCTGCATTGCCCAGTGTGTGATAAATGGGTGCAGCCAGCTCCCTCCTCCAGCCAGAACTGCTCCAAGGGACTAGGATTTCCCTCGGAGTGAGGCAGACCTTTCTGCAAGTCCCTTTATTCCCATCTGAGCTGCCCCAGCAATGAGGCATTCAGCTTAGCTAGCCCCAGCTTAGCTGGGGGCTAGTTAACTCCCTGCTGTGCCCAGCCCAGCTGCAGGGGTGCAACTGCACCGAGGACATTTTGTTGTGCAACGGCACTGAAGGGATGTCCACAAAGCCAGCAGTAGGGCTAGGGTTCACACCTGGTTCACACTTGCTGCTCCCCGCTAAACCCAGGTGACATCCCCAAACTGAGCCATGCATCTGTGCCCGTCGGTGCTTGTCCAGACTCGGGCAGTGCCCAGCTTCCAGCAACGGCAGCGGGAACAGATGGGCAAGAGAGATTAAACAAAGAGTCAAAATAGACAGTTTGATGAACTATTTTCCTAGAAGAAGGCATTTAGCAAGCTCAGCTGAGCTATAAATATCCCATAATGTTCCTCTAATATGTGAGGAGAACTGGGGAATGGGAAGGGGGGGATTTTCTTCGTGTAAACAAATGCAGAGAAAATAGTGGCGGGAGGAACAAAAGGTACTAATGAATTCAAGTCAAACACCCTGGTTTGGCTCAAAGATGCAGCGCTTTTTGGGGAGCGTGTGACCACATCCAGGAGGTTCATTACCCTCTCCAAACTTGAGACTCTGTTCCCAAATGGTGGGGATTTGGGGTTTGTGGTTGATCTGCTTTGTTTTTTAAAAGCATAAAAACCCAAGTTAAGTAATACAAGAACGAAACAAAACATTTCTGTTGAACTGGAATGAGATTTTTTGGTTTTTCTATATCCGTTGAGCCTGAAAAGTTCCCACTTTGTGGAGCTTTGCATGTGAATAAGGGCTGGATTCGCCTGCAGAGGACAGGCAGTGGATGGATGATGGGGGGTCCACACAGGGAGCAAGTGGGGACACAGGTGCTCAGGACGAGCTCTCCATTAAACCTGTACTTTGCTCAGGAAGAGCTTAAGTTTCCCCATGCTAATTTGCTTTTTATCCACTCAAACTGCAGAACAGCAAAAGGGAGGGGAATAAAACGCTGTTTCTGGGCTACATTAGGCACAGTTTGGTCTCATTAAAATCTGCTTTCACCTGCTACTAATTTTCCTCTGGTTATGAAGGCCTGGAATAGTTGGTTGGTTGGTTTGTTTGTTTGAATGAAGAGAGGAAAGAGAGCTGTTAGACATTGTTCACGGCGAGGAAATGACAGCACATGCTGGTGGGGGCACACCAGGTCATGAGCCTGCAGTGGGGATGGGGAGAAAATTGCAGTGACAAAAATCCTTCCTGGGCTTTCACAGCAGCTTGAGAAGGGTGGGAGAGATGGCGAGGTGGGAGCCCTGCCTGCTCTGCTGGTGCAGGCAGCGATGTGGGCAGTGGCTGCTCCTTGGGGCATGTAGGAGCTGGTGGGGGGTTGAGCCTTTGGGGCAGCAGTGCCGTGGGGTGGCAGCAGCCCCATGGGAGGTTTGCACGGGGGACGTTGCGCTGCTGGAGGGTCCAGAATAGGACCTGCTCGGTCCTGCTGTCCTGCCTCACTCCGGCTCTCCTTAGCAGGCATTAATGGCTCAGGGCTGGGGATGTCCCTCTGTCCCAGGGAGGGAGTGTTTGCGGTCCTGGAGTGGCAGCACTGTGCCGAAATGCTGCCCCCATCCCTGCAGCTGGCAAAGGATCCCAGCGGCAATGCGACCCGGGTGAGAGGGGCCCCTCGCAAAGTGTTTGGGCTGTTGCTTTGGGGAGCTGTGATGGGGAAATGGGAAATAGCAGATGCGTGGGGAAATGACCTCAAATGCTGGGGCCGATGGGTGGGAATGCATGACGCCAAGTCTCTGTCCTCCCTGCAGACTTGTGCATCCTGCTGTCTCTCCTGCCGGCCGTGCCTGCCCCTGGCCGGGCCAGGGAGCACAGCACGAGAGCTGTCTCTTGTTATTGTGACAAGTAATTACAGTGATGCGAGATGCTAAAAAATTACTTTATTGGGCAAAGGTGTCCTATAAACCTTCTGGAACAAACGGGCTTTTTAAACAACTCCAGATTGCAGGTGAAGGCGGCTGCTCTCCCTCCCACTCTCGCAGCACACCTTGCCCTCCTCATCCAGACTGAAGGAAGAGCTGGGACCCGGAGAGACTTTTCCCTGCTTTGCCTTAACATCCTGCCAGCCAGTGACATCCTCCCAAAATAGGAAACTCAAATCGCAGCAACCACCAGGGATGGGTTCAGCCTCTGCTCCCCCTGATACCCCTTTCTTTGATGCCAGCCCTTCCCTAGAAGCTCCCCAAAACCTCCCTTTGGGGCAAATGGAGCATTGCTGTGGCATGGGCACGGCCGGCAAAGCACCTGCTTGCGCCTGCTGCTAGCATTGGCCAGCAGCGGTCTGGGGACGGGATGAGTGTTAATAAATCCGCAGCGCCGGTGCTGCTTTAGTGTTCCTCTAATTGGAGCCATAAAGTTAAACTCAGCCACTTAGGGTTCTGCTGGGAGCCGGGGCTTCCATTTGCAGGTTCTCCTGCGCTGCTAAAGGGCACCGTGCTGGCTAATCGGTGTTAAATTGGAGCATCACTTTTTAATAAGCCACTTAATGGCATTGTGCGGATCCTCAGCAGCTTTGGGATGATGCCTGCGTTAGGATACCCGTGTGCAGGGAAGGCAGTGCTGGGAACTGGAAGGTTGGGGAGGCAGGGGTGGTGCAGAAAGCACAGGGGGGGTCCGGGTCCTGCTCTGCTGCGTGGATCCAGGTCACTGCAGAAAATCAAGACGGTGGCCTGGTCTGAAAGCCAGGACACAGGCACAGGGGCAGCCCAGGAGATTGCACTGCCCACAGCCGGTGGCATTGCACGGTGTGGCATGTTTGGTCCTACAATGCCTGTTTTTGGGATGACTGGGTAGTTACTGCCAGGGGAGTGGCATTGCCTGGAGCTGAACAAAACAATGACACTCCCCTGTGTCATTTGTCCCTTTGGTCAATGGCAAAGCCACCAGCTGCATTTCTCTCATCAGGACCATCCCTTTTCGATGGTGTTGCTGAGGTGTCACCTCCAGGGTGATGCTTCTCACTGCCCTTTGTCCTGTGGGGATCATGGTCACCGTTTCGGTGCTGTCACAGCAATTCCCCCACAGCGTGTCTCATTTATTGAGAAAGTTTCCTAACTTCAAAAAAAACCCAAACGCCTCCTTTCCCCCACCCCAAGTCAAAGGCGTTTTTCTCCTCCCGCTGCTCTGTGTGGTTGCCCACCTAGAAGTGACAACATGGATGGAATCATGAACCATCCTGCAAAATACAGGCAGCGAAGCCATCCAGGCTGCTTTCACTCGGGTAATGCTTAAAGAAAGGACTAAGCTCCCGAGAAACAAGCACACTATTTTTATCTAGTCCCTCTGCTTTAATAACTGAGAGTTGGAGGGCTTTCATTATTTGTAATTCAGATGAGGGTGTTTCAAAAAGTCCCTGGTGGGTTTTGTCTTCTTGCCTCCAGCTCTGCTCACGCCTGGGGCTCCTCCCACCAGGTGGGACCCCAAGGAAGCTGTTTGCTGAGCCCATGACCACTTCCTAACAGCTCCACACCAGCCGAGAACTTGATACATATTCCCACACTTGATCTCTGGGCATGCCGAGGTTCAACTAAGAAATACCCACCAACAGAAAGCACTTTTGTCAAACTCAGCTCCCTGCGGCATCATCCACCTGGGACAGGATGGGATGGACTCGCTGTGCTCCAGGAACGGAGATGGGGTGGGATTTGTCACCTCCAGACCAAACAATTTTGAGGCCAAAGCAGTGGAAGGGAATGAATACAATTTTTGTCAGCTCCATCCGCGCCGGTGAATGCAGATCATGAATTACACACCCGCCAGATGACAGGCTGACATTTTAGCTCCAAACATTCTCCTATAATTAGAGAATCTAATGCAATACAGGGAATGGCTCCATTTTACACACACATTATCGTAATGCCTTTAAATAAGATAATTGATTATGCCTCTGCATAAGAAAGTAAAATATTCGGTGTAATTAAAACCGACATTCAGATTTTGGCATGCTGACAGGTGAGGCCATGTGTCATTTTATAAATCCTTAAAGTGATATTCACACCCACATCCAAGTTCCCAAAGTTTGGGGAGAAGAAAAAAAGAAATCCTTGTCGCTGAGTTGCTTTTTATCCTGAGTTCAAATGTGTTTTGATGAGGGATTTCTCTTTTTTTCTGCTCTCATTTATCTTCATTTCAGCCTCATATCATCGGCTGACAAAAAACCCTGCAGTCGTACCGCTGTGAGCAGGGATATTGGTAGATCCCATCTGATAAGCAGGATTTGGACAGCTTTCTGCTTGCAACAGACCCCTC
Source organism: Burhinus oedicnemus (assembly GCA_008921705.1). Taxonomy (NCBI): domain Eukaryota; kingdom Metazoa; phylum Chordata; class Aves; order Charadriiformes; family Burhinidae; genus Burhinus; species Burhinus oedicnemus. The sequence continues at coordinate 21,793 of VFFE01000122.1, read as the reverse complement.
CGAGGTGTTCGTACGCAGCACTGCTGAATTGGCAGGCAGCATCTTCTAGCCCGCATCCACCCTGATGCTGAAACTGCTGCCGGGTGTTTATAGGCTCTCCTGGAATGGAGATGTTCATGTAGAACCCGGGAAAATGCTATGTGCTACAGCAGCTGCCAAAAGCCTTGAGGTCCTTCTGGATGAGGGCTGACTGGGAAATATGTCCCTGGTGTGATGGGTCGATGTTGTGGGGCAGCTGAGGATGGGACATGCCAGGGGGACAGGTCGTGGTGAGCTTGGGGGCATGAGGACCTGCACTGGAGGAGTCTGGGGACATGGGCCTGGGCTGTCAGATGGTCTGTCCTTGCCACCTGTGCTGAGGTGCTATTCTTCCTCCTTTATGAGTGCTTTTATGCCAAAGACTGAAGAGTACTTGTTGCTTCTCCTGTCCATTTTTTATGGTTGGAGGTGCCTGTGACGACTGTGTTTCTGATCCAAGCAGTAGGTGCCAAAAACTGCTCAGGACCCACCACGGGGGTCCATCCTTCTGCTAATGGACAAGGTTCATGTGACAAATCACCACCGCTGCTAGGTAGTGAAACCTGCCACCGGTGGTCACAGGGTCAATGATGGGGTTTGAGGTCTGGGGGCTTTTGACGGGATTCTTCAGGTCTCGAGAAATCCTTTAAGTCAATGCTGATGCTGATCTGCTGCCTTGACATTTGCTGACTGTTGTGCCTTGAAACTTTGCAAACAAAGGCTTGAATACCTTCAGCATTGCTAAATCTGTCCTTGTTGTCCCATAGCATGTTATAGTGAGATTTGGGCAGGACCTGGGTGAGGGATCTCCAACTCTGCCCTCTGTGCTCTGGATCCATCCCCGTCTCCTTTGAAAACAATGCCCTCTGATAAATGGGGGGGCCGAGGCTGTGACCATTGAATCTGCCTCCTGCCTGGTAACATCGACTTGGTCCAGTCTGCCCTCAGCTGCCAACAGGTGCCATTCTGTTTCCTTCCAAACAAGCAGAAATGGTTTCTTCTCTCCAGTCCGGGTTACCTGTCAGTAAGCTGCTCCTTCCAGCATCCCCATCCAGTCTTCAAAGACAGAATATCTGCTGGAATGAGGTGGCATTTCCAGCCCCGTGTAGGGTCTGTCCAGGGACCTTTGCAGAAGGAAACGTGCAAGAGGGTACCGCTTGATGGCTCGTACCTGCCCCTGGACACGCAGCGTGCAGAACGGCGGCTGTTTGATGCTGTTTCAGTGACACTTGCTCCATAATATTGCTCCCCAAACCTTCAGCGATGACCTTACCTGTTTTCTACCCGCTGATCCAGCTGCTTGTCCATCGTTCATTTCCCCATGGGCTCTATCCAGCGCATAGGTAATTAAGACCCTCAGTCAATTAGATGGCTCCCAGACTCCAAGCTGGCTGCGGATGCCTGATCATGCTGCCCTCCTCACTGCTCCAGGACATCTTGTCCCTCAGCCCAGCTCGTATGGAGCTGGAGAGGACAAGGGCAGAGGAGCGAGCAGCCATGTCGGAACAACCCCCGGGGGGATGCAGGGTGGGAGGAGAGGCTTCCCCCAGCCTCAGCCCAGTCCCATCTCCCCATCCAGCCCTGTTGGGGATCTCAAGGTGCGGGGTCTTCTCGAGGGAGAGAGAAAACCCGACTCCATGGGCTCCCCATCTGGCAAAGGGAGGAGGAAGAGGAGGGGGGCGAGGAGCCCGTGGGTAAGCGCTGTCTGCTCTGCTCGCATTAGCAGACTGCTCTGGCTTTCTCCGCCACTCTTTAGGCCATTATGCCGGGCTCGCCGGGCTGCGGTTGGCAGTGTGGGGCGCCGGAGCCCGCTGGGACGCCGGCACGGCAGCCGGCAGCTCACCCCTTCCTCCGCTCTTAAGTGGCCTTGTAAAAAAACAAAACACATACCCGTGGGCCTGGAAAACAGAGGCATGGTTAACCGTCTTGTTTAAGAACAGTGCCTGGCCTCCTACGGGACAGCCTCCCTGCAGCAGGGTGACGAGGAGGTGCACCCGGGGTGACAAGAGGAGACGAGGGCAAAGGACCTCACTCCTGGCTGTTGCAGCCATGCATGGGTGGCAGGCGTGTGGTGGGGTGATTGAAGGTGGGCGGATATGGCACAAGCCCCCAGAACCAGTTCATGGCTGCCATAAATAATATAACATACTGGCCTGAGGGGACAGCGGAGCCTGTACATGGGGTTTTACCATACCTGGTGACTGGGATGCTGGGACTTACCCTGCAGCCAAAGCCTGAGATCACAGCAGCAGCCACAAACACTGGCTGTGTCCTCCTACAGGGCAAGGACAGCCCTGGCTGGAATCCTGCAGCCTTTGAGAGCGACGTCCAAGGTTTCCATGAGAGCATCCATGCACAGATAAATTGCAGGTGGGCACCCAAGGGTGGCCAGGACACAAGGTGAGAAGAGACCTCAATACAATGCGCTTTTCCATGACTGGGTTGAGAGTTTGCATGGATCTGGCTTCTTGTGGCTGGCTTCTTCAGCATCCTGCATCCCTCAGCACCTTGTGTCCCCCAGGAGCCACCAGCCAGGGCCCTGCGTGGGGAATGGCGCTAAATGGAGACTGGTGGAACTGCTGGTGGAGGGAAGGGTCCCCTGAATGTCTGACCCAGAGCAGCTCCTTTTCTTGAGGGTCTGACACCCCGTGGGTGATGGAACAGCCCACAAAAGGGACACCAGACAATGCTGGGCCACCCCATTGTCTCCTTATTCCCACACATGAACCTTCATAGTCACTGCTGATGGCTCGGTGCATCATGAGCTGTGTTGTATCAAGTCCTGGAGCTGCACCATGCCAGTGAAAGAATGGCAGCCTGGAAGACCACTTAAAAATAATGGCTGTGGCAGTATTAAGTGTTGCCCGGGGGGAAACTGAGGCAGGGAGATGGGGTATGACTTGCCCTAAGGGTCTCAGCCATTCTGCCTGGCCTCCTGCTCTGTTTCTCATGTAAGAGAAACCCCAGAGTCCCAGTCTTCCCAGTGTGCCCCAGCACTGCCAGCTCCTTCAAGTCCATGCCCCTACTCACTGTGGATGAGCAAGAGCCTGGGAGCAATGTCCTGCTAGAAAGTGCCACCTGGATGTTCCTTTGCATCTCCAGCTCTCGCTGCACCCAGCCAGGGAGCCTGGCTGCCCTTATGGTCCCTGGGCTGTCCCCTGCTCCCACCGTCACACACAGGCTCCCGCAACCTGTCTCACACTCTTGCAAGCGCGGTCCCCCCCTCCTCCACACGCTCGCTCTCTCACCCTCGCACACCCACGCGTGCCGGGATGATGCACGGCGGAGAGGAGTGTGTGCCATCAGCATTAGTCACCGATTCCCGTAGGAGGAAGGTTGCGAGTAGAGGAGGAGGAGCGGAGCCACAATGTGGAGCAAGACCACAGCCCTAGGGACAGCCACCGGCTGGGGTGCGGTGTCACTGCTGACTGTCCTGCTCCTTGCGGTTGGAGCTGGGGGGGACAAAATAATTGCGTGGGTGTGTTGGGGTCAGGCAGCCTGCCGGCTGGGGGCTGCGAGCAGGATGTTGGGGGGCACCGATGCTGGCACGACTCCTACGGAAGAGAAAAACCACCCTGGGAGCATTGCAGCGCCCTGGGAGGGAAAGGGCTGGGCCACGCATGGAGCTGCTGATGGGACATGTGGCTGGGATTAGGTCAAGAGAGGGACAGAGCCGTGGGAGTGTTTTGCTGTGATGGAGCCAACATGGTTCTGAGCGTCCCTTTTTGGGTAGGAGGAGCTGGGTGCGAAGCAGCGTGAAGGCAGGCGAATAAAGCTGGAGATGGACTGGAGAGGGGAGAGCAAAGCACCCTGGGCAGTTTGGCTTACCAATGTGGGTGAGAAACCAGAGCAGGGACAGAGGAAGGCAGTCGTGGAGGGGCTGAGAGCATTTTGGGGGGCTCCAAGGGGAGCAGAGCAGGGTTGAGGAAAGGGACATTCCCCTTTGAGTAGTTTCCAAGAGGTGACAATGAGAAGACAGCCTGGCTGGCTGTCCTAGAGAGAGGTCCCAACAGCAGCAGCCTTGGCCGAGGAGTGACTGCTCAGCTGGGAGAGGAGCCCTGCCTGCCAGCCCCTTCCACCTGCAGCTTCCAAGTCCCGCGGAGCATGTGGGCAGCAGATTGGAGAGTAACCACAAACACTTACTTGCACTATCTCCTTCCCTACGAATTAGCCTCGGCCCAGCTGGTAAGTGGAAGCAGGCTGCCTTTGAACTGCAAAGCAGGCAGCTGCCCTATTTTCAGGGCAGGTGGAAGTGCGAGCCAGCAGGCGTAAAGCTCTGGCCATGGGGTGGTGGTGATTTCTGGTAATGGTGCTGGCAGAGAAGAAGCCCGAGGAGTCAGACGTGGCAGTGGCATGGCTGTCCTTAGCTGGGCAGGTACAAGCATACTAGGCTCTGCAGTCCCTCTCTGGTGATAAGCAGATCACCACCAACTGGTGCTGCAAGCCGTCCTGGGCTCCTGGGACCTTCCCACAGCCCCTCCACATGGCTCTGTTCAAAAGCCTCCTCAGGTTTGGGTGTCTAATCCAGCCTGTCTTTTACATCCTTTTGGTCTCTTCTCCCTGCTCTTCCACACATCCTCCAGCCACTGTCCCCCCTCTCCTGCTGCACAGACCACCTGCTGTGAACTGCCATCCTCCACATCTTCTCCAGCTGGGCTTGGAGAAGGGTGATCCTGCTCAAGTGGGACCTTCTGCTAGGAAGTGAGCTATGAGCCTACAAGCCAGGAACACACCATGCCGGGGGCTGGTCCTGGGACCTTCTGAGAATCCCTCCCCTGTGAGCTGCTGCTTCACAGCTGCTCGTGTGCCTAGACCTCCTCTGGGAATTTGTCTCCGTATGGGTGTGGTGCACGTCTGTGTGTCTGCATCTGAGCCTGTTCCAGTTCATGGGGATACTGCGGACACCTCGCTCCGTACCTATATATGTTTTACCTTGTACACGTACTGCATCCAGACTCCTCTGTTTACAGCTGTGTGCTTCTCTTTCGTTGCAGACATCATCAGGTTGTTGTGATTGCTTTCCCCATGGTGGGCTGGATCATGAAGGGATTAAAAAGATCATCCAGACGGAGGGAAAGCAACTGTGTTTTGAGCATTAACTGTTGCACCAACCTCCAGCTCTGTTTTATTTCCCACCAAGGTTGAGTTGCCAGACTTCAGCTGGTCTCTGCCCTCCTGTGCACCTCCGACTTGCCAGCAGAAGGGGAGCACCAGCTTTCAGTAAGGGCTGCCGATTTATCCGTGGACCCTGGAACACCAATGCATCAATAGACGACTAATGAATCACACCATCACTTATGCATTAACTTCTTTGAAATGCAAAACACTCCCTTGATATTTCAGCATTTTCCACCTAGTCCAAAGCGAAACCCAATAGGCAGAGACAAGTGGGAAGCTAAGCAAGGTAACGTTTCCACCTTGTGTCTGTTAAAATGATTGCATCAGCTTTAATTACAACAGGACTTTCTGCCCTTTAAAACAGTACGACACACATCGTATTCTCAGCTTTCCTGCCTCCGGCTGGCTCTGGCTCTGAAACAGTTTCTTTCATGCATTCAAAACAGTTTGTAATTAACAATCACATTGTTTTCCTTTGAACATCGACGGAGATACAGAAAACAGAGAGATTGGAGCTAAGATGCCGATATGACTGAGTATTATTTTGCTTTCACAAAATGACTTTTTCCATTTTACAGCAAATTTTGTACTGATGAAAGGTTTCGGGTAGTGGAGAGACTTTTCATGGTTGATCATGAAGCTTGGGAAGCAGACTTAGGTGCCTGAAAAAATTCTCTCCCCTATCTATGGGGAAGAAAGAAATTTGGATTTGGCTCCCCCTTATGTTTGGTCCATGTTGACCCCAGTGGGTGCCCATGCAGAAGACACCCCTAACACTGTTGTTGCATTCACAGAATAGCCCTCGATGGGAAACCAGCAGAAAAGAATAAGTAAAACCAGGAGTATCTCAGCTCCACGGCAGGTTCCATAGCTACCCGGCGAGTCAGACCAGAGGGGGCTTAATTTGAAGCCTTAGCTCTGTAAACAAGAACCAGATTACAAACTTCTTCAGTTCTGGTGCAAAGCTTGGATGGGAGTATTGTTCCCTCCATCTGTTCTTCTCATAGACAATCTGCCTTCGAAAGCCATCGCTGCATAAATCTGGAGGAAGCGTAAATGCAGGAGCACCTGAATATTGTTTAACAGATGGGGACACACATTTTTCAAGCAGAGATTTCCCTTACATTGCCCCATTTATTTTAGAAGATGTTTTTCAGGACAATCCTTGCAATTTCATGGCTGCCAGGGAATAGGACAGCATCCCAGTCTGAGGTTTGTGGCTAGCCAAGTTGATTTTCAGTAGCAAACTTTACTGTGTGAACACTGTTGTGACATTTCTGGTTTGCTTTCACCCCTTTCAGTGCTAATTCCCTTCTGACCAAACTCACATTTCTCATCCAAGCCTTTCAGGAGGACCGTTAGCTGTGAGCACTTGATGTTGCCCGCTCCCACCCTGGAAACAAAGTGGCTTGAGGAGTTCATCCACGCACCTCACTCAAAACTCATTCTGGCATAAACAAACAAATGCACGCAGCAATAAACACAAAGTCGTGTTTTGAACCCTGTGTATCCCTCTACCCACGTGTCCTTCTCCTCCTTCCCCGACAGGCAGTTTGGCAGCTGCCCTCCTGTTGACAGCACTCTCTCTTGTTCTTCAACCTTTCATCCCACAGGATCTTTAATGCATTTAGCACAGTGGCTTTCAACTTCATCAACTCAAGGACCACTACAAATTTTCCGACAGTAACACAGCCACGGACTGTTGAATGGCAGAAAGGAAATTGCTTTTCTTTGCAACCTTTTCACGACTCCCTGCAAGTAGTCGCCGGACCCCCAGGCCTCAAGGACTGCAGATTGAAAGCCACCGACTTATCGAGCTGCATATGGAGATCACTTCAGATAACGTCTCTGGGTGGGAATGGGTTAGCCATCAAATTTAGCAAGCAGCAGTATTTCATGTGGATACAGGAGGGAATAAGAAGCTACTGAAACTGCAGTGGGAATTTGGATATTCCTGATGAAGATGGGGAGCTCTTCGCTGCTGCAACATCCCTCCTCGTGGTGAGCAGAGCCCTGGCTGTGGAGCCACAAAGATGTGCTTAAGGAGACAAGCCTGGGTCCTTTGCCTCCTCTCCAGCGCAGAGGCACAACAGATGCCCTGCCGCTGACCCCAGACATTCAGAGCTCACCCGTCTGGTCTCCAGATTCAAACAAAGATATTAAATGCTGTTTCCTTTCCACTTGCCTTCTGGCTCTGGAACCAGTAGGTTGCACTCAAATAACACTCACAGCTTTTATTTATTTTTCCTCCAGCCTAGAACTTTTCCCTTTTTTTTTTTTTCTTTTTTTTTTTTCTCAGTATAAACCAAAAGCTGAGAGTCTCGCTGAATCACTTGTCTCCAGGAACTCGGACTTTAAGGAAAATATCCAGTATCGGGAAGTGTGCAGCGTACGCGTGAGACTTGGCAGCGGCACCAGGAGCTGAAACCAAAAGATGATGTAATATGGCTGTGTCAGGAAGGACAACACGAGGATTGTGTTTGGGGGCGTACACAACCCTGGTCAAGAGGCAGGACTCTGTGACTGTGAGCGTGTCCTGTGACTTGTGACAGGTGAATGCCATGGGATGGTGATGACAGGCAAGCATCGAGCTCAGCCCATCCTGGCCTCCCCCCTCCACTACCTCTGCACCTAATGTGGGAGTCAAAGTAAAGATCACGTCTTCTAGGAGAGGTGGGCAATGCTGTGGGACACTGGATCAGCAGCATGGGGATGCGTGGACAGAATCTGGCTGGTGGAGAAATGAAAAGAGGAGAAGATTGGAGAAGGAGGAATACGGCTTGGAAGTGGGAGAAACACATGTGGAACAGGCAGGTTGTCCCCAGGACAGCCTGAGTTGGACCTGAGCAGCCTCTTACTATCACACTGACCCTCAACCCTGCCCATCCCCAGCCCTGGACTCAGGAATGCACAGCAGAAGGCACAAGGCAGCTCCCTGTGCTTGGTTACGTGGTGCAGCATGCCATGGGCAGAGTCCTGGCATGACCTGTTCTCCCTGGGCCATAAGATCTCAAAATCCAGCCACCAGGAGAAGTCTCAGCCTGAGAAGAAGGGAAAAAAAGAAGTGAAAATATGGGTGCAGAGGATGGACCTCAAATTTCTTGGTTTTCATATCGCTTCCCCTTCCCCCTTCTTCTCTGTTCTTTAGCCATCATATTCTTTCTGGGAGAAAGTGGCTGTTGGAAAACAGAGAGAGAAGACGACAAACAGTGCTGTGGAATTATTTAACGAGCCAGAATGAATTGCATTTGAAATCATTTAAATGGGATCTGGGAGTATTTAACTGCAGCACAGGAACTTAACAAGAGTGGGAAAGGATTTTGCGCTAATTGCTGGCAATGATATACCTACGGAGAGAGAACATGCAGCAATTAGTAAGCAAGGCTGTAATTTCAGCCTAAGGTCCCTGCCTGCCCTAGAATATGGCATGGATTATCTGCTGGAAGAAAGACAGGGGCTCCGATCCACAGGTGACCAGAGAAAGGAGCAGATGAGATTCTTATTAAGAAGTCATTAACCAAGTTTTTCAAACAGCGGGATGCAGGAGATGGGTTTGGTCAGATCCAGCTGTCCCTTTGCATCACCCCAGGTTTGACTCCTGACCGCCCATTCCCCAGCCTGGCGTGACTCAGACTGGAGAAACCCAAATGAAACACAAAGTCCCGTCTCAACCCACACCGGGTTGTTTTACCCCTTCCTTGCCCTCCCAGATGTGGAAGGGACTGATCCTGCCACCAGCCTCTGCTCCATGCCTGGGTGGTGGGGCTACAGCTCCTGAGGCAGAGGGGTTGGGGGCCAATTTGATTATTTCTTGCTGAGAACTCAGCAGCTTCAGGGCATCCTCAATACTGCCGAATTTGGGGAACCAGCAGAACAAGGACCAGAGAGCTGGGGGTGTGATGTAGCCTTATTCGTAGCCTTCACGAGGGCAGAGCCCGGGGCGAGGTACGTACCATGATGGTGGGGTGAGATGGGAGGAGGGTTGAGGAAAGGAGGTGAGACAAGATGGGTGCTAAGGACGCTTTTGCAGATGCAATGACAAGCAGACAGGAGCCTGCACCTGCCAGCGGGCTCACACAGAAACACCCCAGATGGCCCTGAGCCTGAGAACGGGGACCTACCCTTCCTATAGAAATGCCCATATAGGCCAGACCCTATAGTTCCACTCTGCTGAGCCTGCAAAGCTGGGGTACAAGTGATGCCCAGCAGCACGTCTCAAGCCCCAACCCAAACAGAGATGAGCTGCCATGGCTGTAGATGGGACGGTCCCTGCTAGCAGCAGCCCTGGGAGGGTGTCCTCACGGCAGTGGAAAGCAGAAAGCCACCAGCTCTCAGCTGTGCCTCTGACACCCAGCAGCTGCAGGCAGTCTCCGCCAGCCTCTGCTCATTGTTTCCCGGTCCTGCTGCTCCCTGTCTCCATTCTCTCCCTGATGCCTCTGTCTTTGGTTTTTTGTCTTTCAATCAGTTTTCATCTCAGTAATTCCCATTCAATGGTTAGTCCCTGATCTTTCTAATTGAGATCAGAGCTTCATATAATAGGGAGGGGGGGAGGGAGACTATTTTTAATTTGCTACGTTCCCATTAATAACAAGTTCTAATTAAAAAACCTCCATCTTCCATCCTCCCAAGTTCAGAGGAAAACTCTCTGCGACTTCTGTTGGAATCTTCTCCTGATAAATTGGTACCACAGCCTCCTAGAACAGCTGGTCCTCTTTAGCAGGCATGGTAATTAATGGGAATAATAAATGCATTCAAAGCAGGTTCGTAACCCTCCTTTCTCTGCACTCAGACATCTCTTTGCATTGCAAGAGACACACATCAACATTTCCACTTACAAAACAGGCCCAAAAGAGCTGCCTACGTCTAACAAGCCCGTGTTTCATTAGCACTCTCCGGCCCATAATAAACCTCGTGATACAAAGAGTCCCCAGGGATGGGGAGGTTCCCTCTTGGCTGGGAATGAGGCGGATGCACAGAGCAGGAACCGTACCTTGGAGCATCTCTGCGGCTGTCGAGGACTTTGTGCCAATCCCGAGTTTCATATCACAGCTCCCCAGCCTCCGTGGGGAGGAAAGCCATGTTCTGCCCTTCACCTGGAGCCTGCCCGGTGGGGAAGGGTCTCCAGTTTTACAGGGCATAGACCCACACACACGCCCTGCTCTGACAGGTGGGGTGAAGGTGGGTATGGCTCACCCTCGTCCTGCGCTGCTGGCTTGTGCTGCCCGTCCAGCCAGGACCAGCCCTGCCTGCGCCTGTGCTCCTGTGCGACGCTGCCCTTGCTGCTATGGCAAGGGAAGGCAAAGTGAAAAAGGACCTCCGGGAAGAAATTTGCTTTTCCACTTGCACAAGAAGACAGAAGACTAGGATTTTCCCTTCTCTCCAGCCCCTGTTCTTCTCTGCTGTGTCCATCTTCCTGCCCAGCGTGTATTAGGGTGGACAGATATTACTGCCTTGCAACATCCACACAGTGAGACTGAGAGAGAGGAAGGTGGAGCGAATGCAAAGCAAAGGCTAAGGTTGCACCATGAGCTGGGCATGAGACTCAGGTGTCCTCATTCCCCTTCCTGGGCACACAAGACCAGCACACGGGGCCCATCCTGCCCAGAGAATGAGGCAGTAGGGGCCACATCCAGCCTTGTCAGCAAACACAGCCAAGCAGAAGCATGAGGTCCAGCACGTCACACAGTCTCTCCTCCCTTTGTGCAGGTCTCCATTTACAGCAGCTGCTGACTTGGGCTTCCTTGGATGTGTAGATCATCTCTGCTGGGGATGGACGACCCCTCTCTGTCCCCCTTGCTTTCTTTTGTTCATCACTGCTGAGTTAATGGACTCATCTCAGGAGTGGCCAAACCAGGAGCCATCAGTGCAGATATCCCCAAGCTGAGCAATCTGTCCCGAGCAGTGATTTCAATTAAAGGGTCATTAGTGTGAAATCTTATCCAGCCCAGCTCCCATTTGCCAGCAGGAGGTCCTTCTCCTCCCTGTCCCAAGCCCTGCTCTGCGGTTACAGCGCGCTGCTCCTGTTGGAGCCCTCCAGTTTTGCTAAAACACAGCAGCTGCTGCTAATAAACAAACATATTGATCATAGAGATATGGGCTGTCAGAGACTTAATTCATGAATGAAATGTGCTTAAGAGCGCCCGGTAGGCAAAGGCTCTGCTTAAAGAGCTCATAGCCAAGATGGTGCTTGGAGGTGGGAAACAAGCAGCCCAGCAGCTGCTCAGCACTGGGATGTCACAGTTTGGGGCTGGCATAAGGATCTGGGGATGAAATTTATTTGTGGGACAGAAAGGAGCAGAGCAAATTTCCCCTTTATCATCATAGGCCATCGCTAACAGGGATGTGGTGCAATGAAGGGCTCTGTTGTTCCCTCCTACTGTGGCATTTAACAAGAGGCTCCCAGTTCTGCACCATCATGTGGGGAGCATCTGGGCAACCCAAAAATTCAGGGCTAATTTAAGGAGAAAACTATCAAATACCCCACAAAACCAAATCCCTCAAGTCCTTCGGGGGTCTGAGGCTTGCAGAGAAATGGGAGCAGGATCCGTGCCTGCCTGCTGGAGTTTGTGATACCCATTGCAGGGATGAGCCAGCGTAGCATCGCTCAGAAACTACATCAGTGCCGAGAGGGAGGGAGGATCACAGCTCTTAGTTTCCAATGTTTCCATTCTCCTGATAGCAAGCTGGTTTTCCTGCTTTTGGATCCAACTTTCCCTCCACAGACAGACAGTAAAACTCTCTCTGTGTGTAGGACGGAGGCAGTGTATATTGCTGCGATACTAATGCCTGCCGTTGTTCTAAATCGTCGTCATTGTGTGGGGTCGTATCTAAACAAGGTACAATCAGCTCACAAATGGATCCCGCAGTCAGGGACTGTAATTACAACAGAAGCGTATTTGAATATAGCCTTTATAGGTGCAATAAATTGCACCACAATACGTAAGGATATAGGTTGATCCGTAACAGGTTTCCATGCTTTTGGTATTGGCCACACTGAAAGCAGTTGTTAAAATAGGTCTTAGTATTTATGGTCCTGGGATGTGGAGGCCTTGCTGAGAGTTTGATGAATGAACTTTCAAGGACAGGAATAGTTGTCAGTCTGAAATATTTATCAGTCTGAAATCTCCCTGCGATTCATGCCATGGTTTTGATACCTGCGTTTTTTCTCCCCGTCTTCTAGCTTAGCAGCTGAGGTTCCCTGGGCACAAGGAGGGTCTCTGGGTCTCAGCTGTGGGGCTGCAGTGGGCAGGACTGTGTCTCTGCCTCCTCTCCCCCTGCCTTGTCTCATCTAGCAAGGCTGGGATGGAGGGGGTTGGCGTGATCCCAGGGGGAATTGGCTCCCTGCAGCTTGAGGATCGGTCCTCGGGGAGGTTGAGCAGCCTGGGGAGGGCAGAGAGAGGAGAGCTGGCTGCCACCCCGCTTGCAGGGCTACCAGGATGGAAAAACCACCCCAGGCTTTCTGCCTTTGTGCAAAACACCTCTGCGGGGAGGCCTGCGGGTTCTTCTTCTAAAATCAATGATGTTTGTGCTCTTTGCAGAGGGAAAGAAAGATGTTGCGTGTGTTTATGGGCACTCAGCGGCTGTAGCAGCCCCGTGGCAGGAGGCTGCAGGGGAGGCAGGGGCCATGGGGACAGTGTTTGACCTCTGTGCACTGCCTGAGGGGCAGCAAACCCCACTCAGGCGATGTTATCTCTTCTCCCCATGCCAGCAGCGACCGCTGTTTGAACCGGCCGTGGTACCCTGCACTAGCCTGCCTGCTGCGCTGCCATCTCCCGGGCTGTTTCTGCTGCCCTCCATCCCAGGGGCTGTGTTTCAGGGCTTGCCAAAGAGATCCCTGCTCCGCGCACAGCGGGAGATGGAGGCCCACATCTGGACGGACTGCATGCCTCCCCCAGCGTGTGTCCAAACCCTGCTGCTGTAATACCTTTGCCGTGGGCCTCCCTCATCCCTCTGGCTGGGAAGAGGCTAAGGGAACTGAAGACCAGATGGGTAAGATGGGTTCTCCATCATTCTGCATCTCATTTCTCCTTGATGAAGAGCAAAACCCCGTTCGCTGCCCGATCAGTTTTCCCCTGGGATCCCCATGCCAGCAGTATGCCCAGGATTGCCAGCCCTCTCCTACCAGGAAGGCAGCCTGGACACTGTTCTTCATTGCTATGGGAGAAGAGGGGCTGTATGGTTTTACGCCAGCACAGGTGAACTTTCCTCTTCTCTTTGGCAAACACAAACCCAAACACACTGGAATGTGTTTCATTTCTGGCTCATCTTTCCGTGCTGCTTTTATGAGTCTGTTGTGTTTTGCAACTAAAGCATGGTTTGAAGACCACATGTAGTGCAGGAGGCAACTGCAGAACCAAGTCCCACTGCAGCCTTGTTAGCAGGTGTATGCATGAGGGCAAGAGGGTCTGCTGAGCAGGAGAAATGCTGGGTTTCACAGGGATCCACTGCTTGGGAAAAGACTGAGGGCCATGACTTCAAGCATCTTTTGAGAACCTGATCTCACCAGCTGGGGGTTTCTAGGCTCCTCGGGTCTCCAAGACACCCAGAGCCTGCAAGTTAATAAACGTCTAGACGTTATCTCCTGCGAGAGGGGATGAAAACTCCCAACGATTCACCTGCAGCAAATGCCAGCAAAGCACATTTGCTTGAGGTTTCTTGAAGCTACCACTGAAAGGTCAGGTCTCTCAGTGAGACGAAAAGCTCTCTTCTCCCTTCTAGCTGTTCCATCAATACTTGTTTTTCCTCTCCATTTACTTTTACCTTCCTGTTCAGAAAAACATACGTAAAGAGGGGAAAAAAATCCTGCTTCCCATGACAACAGCTAAGCAGCTTCTACTGCCAGAGCTCAGGCCAAAACCACAGTATGTCTTGGGGGCAACAGTGGAGACCAGGAGTCCCCAGTGATGACCAGGGCAGTGCAAAGATGGGTGGGAAGCTGAGGTGCAGAGGGGACACCTGACCTTCCACAGCCAGAAACAAGGCTTGGTGCTTCTTCTCCATGTGCTCCCTTCAGTCCAGCTGGCCCCCGGGCTCTTTCTAATGCCGGGGGAGGAGGAGAGGCAGATGCTGTGCGCAGGGAGTAGGGAAGGTGGGAACAATGGGGAGCCTGTGTGCATCTTGCCATCTATGGTTGCATGACAGCCATGGCTTTTGTCCTCACAGATAGGCAGCAGGTGGGAACAAGGATCCAATTTCATCCTGGCAATGATTTATCTGAAAATAGTGACCACTGTTGTAGCCTCTACCACCTCCTTGGAAGAAGCCTTCGAGGGGATGCTTGTAGCCCCGCTGGGAGGGAAGCAAATGGCTCTCCAGTCCTTTGGACATCTGCCATGGAGGTCACCTTTCTGGGTTGGATGGCTCCTTCTTCCAGCAGCCAACCCGCAAGGTTTGGGCACAGGCAGCTGGTGCTCTTCAAGTCGGGGAAGGAGACTTCACCGTCTGGTGTGGGAGCAGGAGCTCTGTGCAGAGGACTAGAGTCCTCTCTCTTGCTCATCTAGTTAATGGCTCTCTGCTGAGTTAATCACGTAATACCATTTGGGGATAATATTCCTTAACCCACCACTGGGCCCTTTGGTGATGATTACTCCAGCTGCAGCCCACCTCTTTCCACTTGCCGCTCTCATCCCTCCCTTCTCCCCCATCTCTGTCTTGTTTCTCTCTCTCTTGGTCATTATGGCCTTCGTCCAACAAAGCACTTAACCAGGTGTTTCACGGAACAAGTAACCTGGCCCTCTCCATGCAGTGAATCCAGAAGCCTGACACAGGAGGCATCTGGCCACCTTTGCCCTCTGGACACCTGGGGCTTTTGCAGTGTGGAGAAGCTCTCGGGCTGTGCGTAGAGGAGCTTGGAAAACCCTCGGATGGCCCTTCTGACCTGCTGGCTATGATCTGCAGTCCTGACATCTGCTTGTGTGTAAAAAAGGAAATAAATCACTGAGGATTTCCTCCCTGGGGTTGGGGAACAGGAGCAGTGCCATCCCCGGGATAGGGCTGGACCATCCAAGCCAGTGCTGCACAACAGGCACAGAAAGGCTGAGCTTTTCAGAGCTCTGTGTGGAAGGAAGAGGTGGGTGTGATGGATGCTGCCCGGCCATGGGGGGCAGCTGGAGAGCCCTGAGAAGGAGTCCAGGCACCAGACCCAACAGCATCTTCTCCATTTTGTTAGCTATTGTATGTGCTTTTTGTAGGTGCATTTGTTATTTTGCATGGACTTTCTCACCCATCACCCAGAACGCACAGTTTCTGCATAACATCCAAGTCAGGACAAATGTCTCAGCCTACCCTATTAGAAAAGGTAGGACATTATTTTTGCTGTCAGAGGAAAGAGGGGTGTCTCAGGGTGGCTGAGGAGTCTACCAAAGAGGTAAAAATGTTTCCTGTGTGACCAGGACCTCTGCCTTTCACCCCAAAAGAGCGAGACTCAAGGTTAGCTTCTCATGCTGGTGCAACGTCTCTGCTGCTCAGCTCCATAACAAGCTGCGGATAAGACAGTGGGGCTTACATTTCAGGACTCAAATATTCAATTAATCAATGGAATATTCCATTAGTGTAATAATCACTTGGCATCGCCTGATCTATAGGTACATCTCAGCTGGGCCTCGCAAATTGATTTCTGATGAAGTTCTAATTGACTGCACAGGCAGAAGAGGACCTGTCTGAGCATGTTGAAGCAGGGCTCGCGAAGGCTCTGGCAGCACCACCTCCCCCCAAGGAAGGGGAAGGAGGAGGGGGAGGTGTGATTTATGCCCCATTTATCACGACAGCCTCTACCCTATCCTGTTTTATTGGTCCCAAGTGAGGCATGAGAGCTTACAGCTTTAATGCGGAAATTTGCAGGCAGCCGGAGACCCCCGTAAGCTGCTGACAGCTGCTTGTCACTTATGCAGTAGGTGCCGGGGGTACCCTAAATCCCGAACCTCCTAAGGCAGGATGCAGCCGTGGCATGGGTCGCGTGGGGAGGGCTCAGGTTTCCTCCGGCGTGTGTGTATTCGCTGGCTGGGCTCTGCCACCCCTCTCCGTAGAGCCAGACCAGCAAAGCCGTGGGGGTTTCTTCCCTGCTGATGTGGCTCAGAGCGTATGGGGATGGATGTGCGTGGAGGGAGGCAGTGGGTGACCCGCGTGTGTCCTTCTTGCTTGGCCATCCTGCAGCCCCGTACCCTGAGTGCTGTCCTTCCTGAGCCTGGCGGTGGTCCCTGAAGGAGGATGGCATTGCAGGGACCACCTCTGTTGCAAAAGGGTTGGGCTTTGTCATGTAAGGTTGGAGCATCTTAGGCTGCCATGCCAAAGGCCTCCAAAGGCTATAACATGGCTCTGCCATAAAGACTTAGTCAAACCCCGCCCATGTTAGCAGCCTGGATGTGAACTTACCTTGCTGGGATGGTCATAGTGGGAAAGCTTATGGTCACAGCAAGCCCTAGAAGAAGTGTGTGATGCATCTGCAGGTGCAGGCACACAGAGATCCCAGTCTCCTGGTGGGATGGGATTGCCTGCCTGGTGGCATGTGTTGCACCAGGGGATGGTTTGTCACCCTGAGTCCACTCCTTGCTGCCGCAGTCACACCCAGAGACGTGCAGAGAGAACACATGAGGTGCATGAATGTCCCAGCATGAGCTGCCGTGATGGTGAGGACCAGCACACCGAGGGCTTAGGCTGCAACACCAGCCCTTCTAACAGCCCCCGCTTTGCTGCCCAGACCCTTGCTTGGGACCTGCTGGCTCTTTCTGCACTGTCCTGAAGGACCTGCTAAAAGCAAAGGTTTCTGCTGTGAGCATCAGTGGTGGGAAGGGGCCACGATGCTGGTCCCCAGAGCACAGGCTGACTCTGCTTCCCTGCTCCTGCCTACATGAGGATTCGGGTGGCTGAGCCGGGCAGGGGAAGGTGACGGATAGTGATTTCAGGAAAACTGAAAACAACAACATCAACGAAACCAATCAAAGCATGTGTGGCTGGCTGCTGAATTTTAAGAGAAATAGCTGCATTTTTCAAACATACAGAAGTGACTGTAGCTTCCTCTCCATCCTCTACCTGCATTAACTTAAGAGACAGCCAGGTGCTTAAAGGTTACTTTGCAGGCAATGACCGTTCTGTAAAGGGCTAATCATCTCTAACAGAGATAGGTTTTCTTTTATTGAACATCAGGCAGAGTGGCTGAAACCTGATAAAAAATCCAGAGCAATAGCTTTTTTTTTTTTTTCCTTTTTTGCAGTGAGGAATAATAACCAGCAAAATAAAAAGGCAATTGCCTCGCTGTATGCACTGCTTTAAGCAACGGCTTTGTGTGGCAGGGAATGCCGCTTAGGTAAATGCCCAATTAGGAAGATTTTGTAGGAAGACCTTTGAATCACCATGTCCGAACCTCTCTCCCCACCACCACCATTTCCATTTCCATTATTTCTAGCCTCGCCTACTTATGGTACAGGAAGGAGATTTAAGTAGTTGAAACCCCATGTGTGGAGTTTAGGTGAAAAAAATTTCCCCAGCATCATTAGGGCTGGGTGGACAACAGCAGAACGATTTGGAGGGGTGGCCTTCCGCCAGACCCTGGGAGTCACCTTGGGTTGTGTCTCCTTCCTCACAAGGAAAGGCGCTCTGGGATTTATGCAGCTCTGCCCAGGAGGGGGTTTTGACTGCAAAAAATTGTAATAGCAGCCTCTTCTACATGGGGAAGATGATTTTCCGTCACGCCAAACCTAGGGTGATGGGCTGGGAATCAAAGCCTTTCCATGGTTGTAGCTGCTGGTTGCTCCAGAGCAGTCTTGACTGATGAGGTTTGACTGATTTCTAGTTTGTTTGTTTTTGCTATTTTTTAAATGAGTGTTTTTAATTACTCGGTGAGCAGAGCCAGAAATATAACCCATGCTGGAAATCCAGCCAAGAGGAGCAAGGCTGCAAACAGGGGAGAGCTCGGGGAGGTGAAACCCATGTCTCCAATGTGGGGGGACCTTCCCAGCAGCTTCCCCCCATACCATCTCCACCTGAGATCCTCACAGAAGACCCCTTCCTCACCCAGCGTGGGCACCTGGCACAGACATTCCCTCCCAGTGGCCCACAAGTGCTCCTCTTGGGACACCTTGAGACCTTCCATCGTTGTAGAGAGAAACCCCTGTGAGGCTGTCCCCAGACTCTCCTCCGCTGTGCATGATCCTAAACACAGGAGGTTATTTGGTGGTCATGCAGCTTGTTAATGGGCTCGTTAGACTCACATGGTATATTTAGGCTGTCCCTTCAGGGATGTACTTTGACTGCCCTCACAATTAGATTTGTTGTCCGTATGTGGAGCAAACCACAGGCGTGGCTTGGGCACAGCCGAGGCACAGCCCTCGAGACCTGAGCATCCTTGGGTAACCCCGGCCTGTTCCTGGTACCTACAGTGGGTTAGGAATAAGGATGCAATGCACACTAAGAGAAGTCCTCTCAAACCCTCCAGGACAGGATTTGGCCATACCCATGACCCTCTGGTACTTATATCCACTGTAGAATGAGAAGACCCTGATCTCCAGTGCTGTCAGCCCTGTTATTATCAGCAACATGAACTTCAATTAAAACCTGCATTATTTTTTCCCAGAGTGCCATTCATTTGTCCCTCTCCTTTTTTTGCAAGCTCCATGACATATGGGGCAACCATGCTGCGTGTGCTGAGAAAGCATGTCCAGTCCTCCGTGTGTCAAAGATTCCCGCACAAATATGGAGGCTATTAAGCAGAAGTTATTAAGTGTCTTTATTAATACATTGAAATGCAATGGGAAGGGATTTATTTTTATGCCAGAGCCTTGCGCGTACACTCCCATCATGACAGGGTGAAAGCGGAAAGTGGCATGGCCCACAGCTGAGCTCTGGACCAAGATGCTGAGCTAGAGATAACCAAACCCCCATGGAGCCGTGGCTGATGTGGTGCCAGGCTGGTTGGGTGCGAGGTCCGTGGGAAGAGCCTGGTGAAGCCAGCTTGGCTTTTCCAGGGCACCCGGTGGTTGTGGAGAGATCTGGGAGCCGAAATACCACCAGAACGGTGAGGGCTGGTGCTGGGGTTTCCATCTTCTCCACTGAAAAAAAGAAAGCAGGAAAGAAAGAAAAGCCACTTCAGATAAACCTCTAAACATCTGATTCAGAGAGAAATGAGCAATGGAAACAACTGTTTTGTGTAAGCACTGTAGGTCATTTAATCCTTCCCCTGAGCAGGATTGTCCCTTTCCTGTGGTCTCACACACATGCTGCTGCCCTGGCTAAGTTTGGCCGAACTGCTCTCATTCCTCCTTTACCAGAAGTGCTCTGCCCCCCAGCTCCTGCCCTTCGCCCTGGCTTCTGCTGGGGCTCTCCCCAGCCCTGTATCATTGAGATGCT
Organism: Burhinus oedicnemus; assembly: GCA_008921705.1. Lineage (NCBI taxonomy): Eukaryota > Metazoa > Chordata > Aves > Charadriiformes > Burhinidae > Burhinus > Burhinus oedicnemus. Next base: position 2,317 of record VFFE01000122.1, on the reverse strand, counting down.
CTCCCTGCCAGGTCCCCACCCACCTTTGGCCATGGCTGGGGACCGCATCTGGAGATAATGTTTCTCATCAGTGTGATTTTGGCTTTCCTCCCCCTGTGGCTCCCCCAGCCTCTCCAGCAGCCCCAGTTTGTTCCTCCAGCCTGGGATGAACTCAGACCCTCCACCGATGTCCCTCTGCATCCACGCAGGGCATCCCTTTCCCTCCGTCCTTCCTTCCCAGGGGCTGAGTTTCAACCTTTCTAAGAAAAACACTCTTCCCCTCCATGTTCTTCACTGTTTTCTGTGCGATGAAATACAGTTTCTCTCCTAAACGAAGCCACAGGCAGTTTATTAGCCTAGCTAATTAACCCATAATCAGCATTTCGTTCTCCTCTAATCACAGGCTGTTCACACCCTCAGTTCACAGAGTGCAGCCATGCTGTCGCACATGTATTTATAAAGGGGAAAAAACCCAAGTGTGCAACATGCCATGAACTCTATCTGCAGGGATAATGTCAGTTCATTCAGGCACACGGTGTGACCTATGCAGGGACAGGGGACAGGGTGCTCAGGTGACTCCGAGGGATGGCAGTGAGCTCTGGAGCCCGTCACCTTCTGAGCACAGGTTTGGTGGCAGCTCGGGTCACTAACGGCTGGCTGTCACTGCTGGTCAGCGGTGGTTCAGGAAGCAGGGAGGCTGGAGGAGAAGCAGACCTGGTAAGTCTTGTAATCTACATCTCTGCCTAAGCAGAACTATTCCCCAGGGGGTCGTTTTTTCCTAATGTTTCCCGTTGAGTTTTCCTGTCCTTCCAGCAATGATCCTTCCACGAATCCATACCAGATCTGCTGAAAACAAAATATTTTGGAAAAAGCACCTGTGCTTTTTTATTTATTAATTTTCCCTCTACTTCTACACCAGGTACCACCTTCCTCAGTGCCTGCCTCTTGCCCTTCCAGATCTTTGTGGGTGGATGCTCAGTTCTCCGCTCTAGCCAAGCAAAATGGATTCAGCTTTCTTAACATTTCATTGTAAATCAGATTTCTGATTATTGCCGCTGCCCTCTGAACTCCCTCCAATTCGTCACTCTATTCCTGGTACTGCGGTACGCCGACCATGAAGAGACAATGTTTGAAAACATCCTCAACCCGGGCAGCGATCTAACGAGACAGTGTATAAAAATATCGTTACATGGTGAGCTGAAGGCATTGTGCAGCTCTGTAATCATTTTCAAGATGGTAAAATCATTCTGCAAGGACAGCCTGTCTCCACTCTGATAAAATCAGGGCCAGAAAGGCAGCCCAGCTTGGAGGAACAAATTGCAGAGTTGTTTTTTTCTTCTTTTTTTTTTTCCCCCCAAGGATTTATTTTTAAATAAGTGAGCTGTCATGAAGTGGGACAGATGTTGAGAAGATCAGGTACAAGTGAAACCAAAGTGGTGGTGCTTTTACCAAGCAGAAAGTGGATGGTTTGTCCTCTGCTCTCCAAAGCCCTTCGGCTCCGTGGCTGTCTCCCACTGTCCCTCCAGTGCCCTGATGCACCATGTCCCAGGTGTCCCCAGCCATCCCAGGCTGGCAGTGCTCTCTCTGAGCCTTTTCAGACCCACAGCTGAAGCCACCCTCTGCTTCATCTCCCAGAGGAGCTGGTCTCAGTCCTTCCCACGTTGTCTCTCTTGTTTTGCTGTGAAGCTGCTCTTGTGTTTCTAGCCTGGTCTGCCTCTCCATATCTGTGAGACCTGCTGTGTGTGGAGGGAGAGGAAAAAAATGAATCAGGCCAAGAACATGCCAAAAGAGCCAGGTGAGAAGGCGACATTAGTGCTAGAGGTGGGTCTATCTTGGTGTTCACCAGTTTGCCCATCACTGGAGCACCTGGGTGTTAAAGCCCGCAGTGTCCTCCCACCCTGCATCCCCCCAGGCCCCTCCAACCCCATGAGCACCATGGGCTTTTCTTCTCTTCTGCCCCAGTATCCTCCTTCCCTTTTTCACTGCCATTTCACATGCTGGGGAAAGGTGAATTTAATTACAGGCTAATGAAACGCATAATGCATTTCTTGAAAAACTGCAATCTGAGTTAAGACAGGGTACTTCTGTTTACAGAGCCATTTGGCGCTGGGGTTTTTTTCCCTCTCTGTCTTTTCCTTTGTCTGGTAAACATGTTTTGTGTAAGCCCTTGGCGTGTTCATGGGATGCTCAGAACATTGTCCTCTCTTGCCATTGTTCGGGTTAATTTATGCTGGGTTAGACCTCACCCTTTGGAAAGGGTCCAGAGTCCTGGTGGTGTAAATCTTCCTGATTTATGTCTCCCCCCTCCCCCCCCCAAAAAAAAAAAAAAAAAAAAAAA